>VZQC01007972.1:3243627-3277533 GCA_009823505.1 Rhizomys pruinosus
TTTTTTTGAACGGCTATTATTACTAAGGTTATTTTTCTATTTATGATATGTCATTACAGTTTAGCAACCAAAGTTGAAAGAGTAGCCATAAAACATTCTTTCCAGGTGTGACCTTTCTTTACTTGACCAAAAGCTGGTACTTTCATAGGATTGAATTTTAGTTCCAGATTATCCTAGTAGGGTTGATTTTTTTTTTTCTCCTAACTGTGGCATGCCACTTTTTCTTTTTGTAAAGCAACAGGGAAACTTCATTCAAAGCAAAACAATAGAACAGATGAGAAATACATAGTCAAGATCAAAATACATAGTCAAGGTCAACAGTGGGCCACATAAGTTTAAGTATTCAAGGGCCCTGATTATTAAGGAGGGGTGTGCTTTTTCAATGAGGTTCAAGAGAAGGGAAGGAGTTTGGTTACTAAGGATATAATTTGAGTGTTCTCTACTTTTTTTAAGTCATTATCGTTTTTATTGCAAAATTAGTGAGAATTGTAAGAAGCACCATATCTTCCATCCTAAGTCACTGAAGCATAGAGGGCAAGGCAGGGGAAGTGTCTCGGGATAACGGTAGGACAGGATCCTAGGGAGGCAGAGGCCTTCTGTCTTCCAGAAGGTCTTACCTTCTGCAGGGGAAGCTTTGGAGCGATAGAGTCTTGTCTACATCCTTACTCACTGGGATCCATCTGAAGCAGCCTGGACCATTGTTTGGACCCAGGCCTCTAGGCTGTCTATGTTGCTGTCTCCCGGCAGCTGAATATTCAGGTCCACTCCCGCATGATCCAGCACCATGGCCTCATAATTCACAAGTATCAAATATCCTCTGGCCAAACATCCTCTGGCCATCCTCTGATTTCATGTCTCTTTCTAATCTCTTTCGGGTACCACTTTAAGTACCACTTTATTACACCTCTTAATTTTCTTCCTTCCTGGCAAGCAGCAGCAGAGACTCATTAGCCCCACTCCAATCCTTCTTGACATCCTCCTCCATACCCCACATGGGCTGCAGACTTCCTCTGTAGTAGCATCGTCCTCCTCCCAAGTCAGGACCTGAGCTCTGTCCAGATTCGGTGCCATCTTCTGCAGAGAGGAGGCAGGGATGACAGGCTCAGTGGCCCTTCTCAGCTTCTCTTCCTGCCGGCCGTCCTCAGGAGTGGCCCTTCTCACCTCTTCCTGCCGGCCGTCCTCAGGAGTGGCCCTTCTCACCTTCTCTTCCTGCCGGCCATCCTCAGGAGTGGCCCTTCTCACTTCTTCCTGCCGGCCATCCTCAGGAGTGGCCCTTCTCACTTCTTCCTGCCGGCCGTCCTCAGGAGTGGCCCTTCTCACCTCTTCCTGCCGGCCATCCTCAGGAGTGGCCCTTCTCACCTTCTCTTCCTGCCGGCTGTCCTCAGGAGTGGCTCTTCTCACCTTCTCTTCCTGCTGGCTGTCCTCAGGATTCTTGGTATTGGAAGATGAGCGTGGAGGGACATTGGCAGGCTCTACTGGGGAGGGGAATGGTGTTACTCCAGGGTGCATTGGCTTAGCTGGGCCGGTGGAGTTGCCCTCATGGTGTGCTTGGCATTGCAGGAGACTGTAGATTGCCATTGGTTCGTTGTATAGTTTGTGTCGTAAAGATTCCAGGATGTCACGTTGGTCAAAGCCTATTTGCTCCATAGCTGCCAGGATTTCACTGTTGACACACCTAGGAGCCACCTTGGTCTGGTTGTTTAGACCCTCTTCATAATGCTGCAGCCAACGATGCCTTATGATGTCCTTCACTGTCGGCCTCAACTTGGGCTTGACTGTCAGTAACTGGCAGATGATGTCCTTCAGCTCTGGAGAAAGGTGAGCTGGAACGTCATATTTTCCCAGAACAACATTGAGCCCAATCTCCTCAGCGTTGTCCCCTTCAAATGGCAGGGTTCCTGTTGCCATATAATACAGAATAATACCTAAGCTCCAGCTGTCTACTTTAAGGCCATCATAGGGTTTTTGCAGGAAGAATTCTGGGGGTATATACTTTACCACAGAACCGGAAGAGTTTATGGCCAGGCCTGAATAGGGCAGCAAGTCCGAAATCTATGACCTTCACTCTGACCCTGGTGTCTACCATGATGTTGCGCGGCTTGAGATCCCTGTGAATTATGCCTCGGGTGTGGCAGTACAGCATGGCCTGTAATAGTTGCTGGAATATTTTCCGGCAGGTGTTCTCTTGCATGTAGCCATCCTGGTGGATCCATTTCCACAGATCTTTCCCCTCAGCCAGCTCTTGGACCAGATAGATGTTGTCCTTTGTTTCAATGACCTGGATCAAGGAGACAATGTTGGGATGATCCATCATCTTCAATATCTCCACCTCAGACCTGACTGGGTAGGACCGCTTCTTCCTCTTCTGCAGGACTTTTATGGCCACAGGAATGCCGGTAAGGCGGTGGTGGGCCAACTTCACCTTGGCAAAGCCACCCCGGTCCAAGGTCTTCAGGATAACATACTGTGCTCTGAGGTGCTCATCTGAGAGGATGACCCCAGGGCTGGGCCATACTGTCACTTCACCCTTCGGGCCACACATCACAGGTAGCAAGGCCAAAAACCCAAACACACAAAAGCACACAGAACTTGCAAATACCACCAACCACCAAACCACCAAACCACCACACCAATGAGAGCACCTGCTCAAGAAACCAGCCTGCTCTGCACTCCCTTATATCTGCTGGCTGAGACTTCATCACAGTGACCCTCCTTATGATGTCATAGAAGACATGGACCAATCATATCTGGGCAGAGCTCACAGTCACAGGAAGGACTCAGGAAGTCTGGCCGAGGTGGGCTGTGAGATGAACATTTAGGCTTTCAGAAATGAAAACTTCAACATCTTCTTGGTTTCCGGTTTGCAAGTCTGTAACACCTTCTTTTTTTAAAGACGTCTTGCCATCTCCACTCACCACGTTCAAATTTCTTCCAGTTCACTGGTTTCAAAGCAACACTACCATTTAACTGATATTGTAAGATAATATTCTGTCTATAAAATGTAATGAGTCATTTGTTAACATCTGTAAGGCTGACAGAAAGATGCTTTTTATATTTCAAATACATTTAGTGGTATACCACGAATATTCTTGCTCAGTACACTACCTTTGACATTTCGAGTGCCTGTATCCAGCTAAGCATAACTGCAGCTCCCTTATCATAACCACCAGTTGCATGCCAGGGTCAATGAAGCTCTGACAGAGATGTTGATGTTGAGATAGATGAATACAGGGTCTCGATTGCTTATACACTGCTTTTTAAAACTTTTTCCTTTATTATTTTTTAATATGATTTTTGTGTTTAAGTAATAGACTTCCTGTATGTATGTAAGTGTACTCCTGTTGTACAATACTCATGGGGGTCAGAAGAAAGCATCATTCCCCTGAAATTGGAATTACCAACCGTTGTTAGCCACCATGTAGATCCTCAGAATTGAACCTGGAAACCTGGGTCCTCGGCAAGAGCAGTCAGTGCTTTTAACCACTGAGCCAGCCCCCATGGACTGCTGCATTTTTTTTTTTTTGGTCTTTTTGAGATGGGGTCTAACTGTAGTCCCAGCTGTCCTGGAACTCACTATGCAGACCAGGCTGGCCTTGAACTCACAGAGATCCACTTGCCTCTGCCTCCCAAGTGCTGGGATTAGAGGACTGTGCCACCATGCCCAACTTAACTGATGTTTGGCCATGTTATCAACTTTCAATAAAGGCTGGGTACACTCATGTTGGGTGAAGTCCATCTACTCTTCTGGCCTGAAATGCAATTCTTGACTTAAGGCTGTGAAACACAAGCTTCTGGGAGTCCCCAGTAAAACACACTTTGTGCAGTATTAGAGCTGCCTCATTTTTTGGTCTCATGCCCCCCTCTGATTTGGGTGGCTAAACTTTAAACTTTGGAACTGGGTTGCTTAGGGTTTCTGTCATTTGTTATGGGAAAGAGGATTTCTAAGTACGTTTCAGACCCATACACCGGGCGCCAAGGGTACCCAGGCAGAAAAAAAATCACTAGGAACAAGAGAACTAAGTCTCCCAACATGAACACTGGAGACAAAGACCTGATGGCTTAGCAGGCGCTCCAAATGGGTCAAAAGTGGCACTTGGTAAACTTTAAAACTGTTGTATCCAGTGGAATGAATCCAGAATGAAACTGCAGCTGGAATATCTGTGTGTTGGTCACCTTTTTTCCTCAAACTCAGGATGTAGAAGCAGACATAGCCTTGTGCGTTCCAGGTCAGCTAGAGATAAACAATGAGGCTCTCAGAGCGTCTGCGCTACCAGGGGCCTGCCCCGTGGAGACTGGGACCACGCAGGCTCCTCGCAGCCTCCTGCCACTAGTGCCAATGGGGAGCGCCGCCTCCTGTGCTGCAGCATCTGCATGCCACTTTTTAAGCAACCAAAGTTTAAAGAGCAAGCTTAAGCCGGGTGTGGTGGTGCACGCCATTAATCCTAGCACTTGGGAGGCAGAGGCAGGCAGATCTTTGTGAGTTCAAGGCCAGCCTGGTCTACAGAGTGAGTTCCAGGACAGCTGGAGCTATAGGGAGACACTGTTTCTAAAAGACAATAATAAATAAATAAATAAATAATAAATAAAGAGCAAGCTTATCGTTCAGATATGTGCCTTTTATTTGGCCTCAAGATGGTATTCTTTGAGTAAACCCTTTGTAGAGAGGTATTAATGTCTGAAGTTACTTATTCGGCAAATATTAACAAATTTATTTTATTTTATTTTATTTGTTTTTGTATGTGTATGAATGTACTGTCTGCATGTAGATTTGTGCACCCGTGTCGTGCAATGCCACAGAGGTCAGAAGAAGGTTTCGGATTCCCCTGGAACTGGAGTTCTCCTGGAATTGGAATTACAGATGATTCTTAGCCGAAATGTGGGTGTTGGGAATCGAACCCGGGTCCTCACCGCTAGGCTATCTCTCCAGCCCCAGAAACAAATTTTTAAAGAACAGATCTGCTCAATCAAGAATGGAAAATGGACTTCAGGGATTCCTGAGCAGCTTCACCAGAGTCATGAGTGTTATATAGGTCATGTTGGAGTTCAGCTCAGAGCAGTAAAGATGCCACAGACTATAATCATTGTAGGCATTGTGTATGTTGTTAGTTAGTGATCCTTACCAGAACAGTGACAGTGAGGAAAAGAATGAAGGACGGGAGAATTTTTCTAACAGCCAGGCCCAGCAATGGCCCACCCTACCTGTCCTAGCATGGACAGAAAGAAGTTCCCACTTTACATGTGAGGAGTCTGTGGTCAGTTACCTTGGTGTTCCAACCCTCCTGTGCAGGGAGAAGTGAGAGACAGTGCTGAGAACCAGGGTATAGGAAAACACAGTAGACTGGAGAGATAATAGAAGGGGGATCATAGACCACAATTTGACAGTTTCTTCACCAAAGACCATGTCCTAGAGGGTACAGCAATGAAGAGGACAAGGAACAAAGAGATGAGTAAGACCCCAAGGTTAGCTGCCATGTTAGTGTTGATGCCCCAACTTCAATTACTGACACAAATGTCAAGAGAACTCTAAACCACAAGGTAGCAAGGAGATGAAAGCAACAGACCTGCCAGCTGGGGATGCCTCTACTTGAGGCTGAGCCATGTGAGGCAAAATCAGTTTAGCTTTCCATCTCAACCATCAACTAGTTCAATCATCCACAAGGAAAGAATGAAAATTAAATTCCAGGGGCTGGAGAGCTGCCTCAGGGGTTAAGACAACTTGATGCTTCCAAAGACCTGAGCCCAGTTCCCAGAACCCACATTGGGGGTTCAGTACCCTCTTCTAATTTCCATGGACCCCTGCACACATGTGGCATACAAACACAGACATGCATAGGCATTAATAAAATTAAAATATATTAAAAAAAAAAAAACAATTCTAGCAGTAAGTAATTGGAGCTGAAGATTTGGGGAACTTGATTTTGCCTATTGACAGAATACTAGAAATACCTGCATTATCTATACAGCATGCGTTTTTAAATTATTTTCATTCAAAGACATTTGTTTTTTTTAATATTTTATTTTTATTTTATGTGTATGAGTGTATTGCCTACATGTGTGTAAGTGCACCCATGTCATACAGTGGCTTCAGAGATCAGAAGGTGTCGGATCCCCCTAGAAGTGGAATTGCAGAGTTAGCTGCCATGAGGGTACTGGAACCAAGCTCAGGTCCTCTGCAGGAGCAATCAGTGCTCTTAACCACTGGGCCATCTCTCAAGCACCCTAAAGACATTTCTTTTGGTAATAAACTTTTCTTAAGCATCAGTTTGGGGCTGGAGACATGGCTTAGTGGGTGGTGAAGAGTATATTTTGCTCCTGCAAAGTATTTGAGTTCTGTTCCAAGCACCCACATCATGCTTCTTACAGTAGCCTGTAGTAGTTCCTAGGTGATCTAACACCTCTGGCCTCTGCAGGCACCTGCACTTATGTGTACAGACACACACAGAATCAAAACTAATCTTTTCTTTTTTTAATGGATTTTTCTTACAGTTCCTTTAAATGTTTTGATATGGTTTTGTCTGGTCAAGTTGAGATTTTTAAGAAAAATTTGTTTTTGTTTGTTTGTTGTTAATATTGTTTTAGGGAGGTTTTTTGGTCTTTTCAAGACAGGGTCTCCCTGTAGCCCCAGCTGTCCTGGAACTCACTCTGTAGACCAGGCTGGCCTTGAACTCACAAAGATCCTCCTGCCTCTGCCTCCCAAGTGCTAGGATTAAAGGCGTGGATCTCCATGCCCAGCATTTTGTTTGTGTGTCCATGCCTGTACAATGTTAGAGGACAACTTTTATTCTCTTCTGCTACCATGTGTGCCCCGGGGATCAAACTGAGTCATCATGCTTAGCAATAAGTACCTTTTTCCTAAGACCTTCCCTATAACTACTTTTGTTAAATTTATTGATGTTAAATTTCTTCTCTAAAAATTGCCTTTAGGATTTCATTGCAATTAGTTCTTTTAGGCTTTGTAAGTAGTCTGTAAATATTTGGAATATAAATTTGTTTATTTGATTTTTCAGTTTTATATTTGTTCCCATCTTTTAAGATGTATTCAAAACTGGGTTTGTTCCTTGCTCTTTTTATCTTCTCAAAATATAATCAAGTTTTTTATTATGAAATAGACTTTAAAGTCTGTTTTGTATTTTAGGATATTGGTGCTGGAAAGGGAAAGTACTACGCTGTCAATTTTCCCATGAGAGATGGTATAGATGATGAGTCATATGGGCAGATATTTAAGCCTGTAAGTATTGTTTTTGAAATTGACATAAAGGTGTAAAATATTTTTAGATACTAATACTTATTATTCTGTGCTAGATAATCTCAAAAGTGATGGAGATGTATCAGCCTAGTGCTGTGGTGTTACAGTGTGGTGCAGACTCCTTATCTGGTGACAGGCTTGGTTGCTTCAATCTGACTGTCAAAGGTAAGTTCTATGAAGGGTAATATTCCCCCCTAAAATGGTTTTTCTGCTTGCCAACTCTGTACTTGAATTTTTAATGGAGTGTGTGTGTGTGTGTGTGTGTGTGTGCGCGCGCGAGCAAGAGTTTGTTTTGTTTACCATCAAGTAGGTTCTTACATTTTTATGCTCATTTATACATGATGTTGCCATCCAAGCTGAGGTATAAGTTCTCAGTGTTTTATTGATTTTATAAGTTTTTTTTAGCTTGCCTTTTTTAATTTACATGCACCCATCCCATATCTTTACTTTAATGTCAGATTGCTGGTCGTGGTATTCATTATTTACAGCAATAGTTGCAACAGTTTTTAGCTTATCACTGTCCTTATCTGCATAGCTCATTTTCTGAATAGTATTTTTATTTTACGTCTTTTGATCTTTTCCTGTTTGGACCAATTATCCTTCACAGATCGAGTGGAGACAGGGCTCTCCACATCTGTTGTATGAAGGTCCCCCTGTTTACTCTGCCGTCCATCATCCTCCTAGTTTGTCCTTATGGTGGAGCCCATCTTCCATAGCTTTAAGAGAAAAGGTTTGTGGGAGATGAGTGGTGCTGTGCTAAATTGTGAAATCCTGATGCAGCTTCAAAATGGACATGTGAATAAAGTCTAGATCAAGAGAAAATCACCATTGTGGAGTTAACGTCTAGGATATAAGAATAAACCTAAAATTTTAATAAAGTTTATGTGTGAAACAAATGATTTAAAATACACATTACATAATTACTTAGAGGGGTTTTTTTTTCCATGTGAACTTTGAGATAGCAAGTTGACATCCTGTTTTGAATTATTTTATAAGATATGAAGAATTCTCGCATAGTGATACACACCTTTAATTCCAGAACTCGGGAGGCAGAGGCAGGCGGATCTATGTGAGTTCAAGGCCTGCCTGGTCTACATAGTTAGCTCCAGGCCAGCTGGGACTAAAGGGAGACCCTGTCTCAAAAAGACAAATATATATGAAGAATTCTCAATTAGAACTTTTTCCATAACTAATGCTGGCCTAAATAGCAGTAAATAACTAAATACAGTTGTTAGCAGCAACTTATGATTACATCTGTGCTGGCCAGCCTTGGACTTACAGTATACACTGTTCTGCTTTGTATTAAATTGTGCCACGCAAAATCATTTGCCTGTTTTCTTGTTAAGTCAGTATTCAGGTAGAAGCAATTTCATATTGTTGAACCTAAAGCTAACTATTGTTTCACAGCAGAGTTCCCTAGAGTGATTAATCTATTGTCCTCTTTGTGTTTTTATGGTACTGGGGACCTAACCCAGGCAGGCAAACATCACCAATGAACTGTTTATTTCAGTTTTCTCTAACTACTGTCAATATTTTCCTATTTAACTATTGGAAACTTTGTAATTGTATTTAAAAACAATAGCTTTGATAATAAACTGAATTTTATTACAATATCCATATTTCAACTAGTAGAATTCTGTTTATATATAGCGTATAAAATATTTACTGTTCAAGCCAGGCCTGGTGGCACACGCCTTTAATCCCAGCACTCGGGAGGCAGAGTTCAAGGCCAGCCTGGTTTACAGATTGAGTTCAGGTTATCTGGGCAGCTGGGGCTACAGGGAGACCCTGTTTCTAAAAGATAAATAAATAAATGAATGAATACCCTATTTCTAAAAGATGAATGGTAGGTAGGTAGGTAAGTAGATAGATAGATAGAGAGACAGAGAGACAGAGAGATACAGAGATGGGAGATATAGAGAGATAGAGATAGACAGACAGATAGATAGATGATAGATAGATAGATAGATAGATAGATAGACAGATAGATAGACAGATGATCGACAGATAGATAGATAGATAGATAGATAGATAGATAGATAGATAGACTGATAGATAGATAGACAGACAGACAGACAGAATTGGAACTTCCCTCTCCAGCTCCTCCCATGTTAGATTCTTCCCTTTGTGTTCTTTTTTATGCTTCCTCTTCATGGTTTTTTGCCTTAAAAAAAAAATCCCTTTGCTGGCTCCAGCCTGGTTTACAGAGAGAGCTCCAGGCCAGCTAGGACTAAAGGGAGAACCTGTCTCAAAAAGACAAAATAAATAAATAAATAAATAAATATCCCTTTGCAATAATTTTTTTTGCCTGACTTTGGGGTAGAGGAAAAGGGAATGTGTCTTTGTTTTTGTTCTGTTTTTTTCCAGCTCTCTTTACTTGGAAGTCTGTACGTTAGTTTTATGGTTTGCTTTGGTTTAGTTTGGTATTTGACACAGGGTAGCCCCATCTTTCCTGGAATGCACCATGTAAAACCAGGCTGGCTGGAATCCTATAGAGATTCTCACCACACCCCTTGAATTTACCTTTTGTATGCCTATTTTGCCCTTAAAAATACAATATTCTGAGGCTGGAGAGATGGCTCAGTGGTTAAGAGCACTGACTTCTCTTCCAGAGGACCTGGGTTCAAATCCCAGCACCCACATGGCTGCTAACCACCATCTGTAACTCCGGTTCCAGGGGATACACCTTCTTCTTCTGACCTCTGAGAGCATGGCCGACACTACACAGGTGCAGGCAATACACTCATACACAGAAAATAAAAATAATAAATTTAAATATATATATATATTTAAATGGTTTTGTCTAAAAAAGAACCTCAATTTTCTAGTAGCCAAAATAAAAATTAGATTGTGAATCACAATGTAAGTAGTAAAGAACACTTAAATGAAAATGCCCTGGGTGCAATTAACAAAGAGAACAGATAATTAGATAATTAAATACCATAAATTGTCTTCAAATAATAGGGTTTTTTTTTTTTTGCCTTTGTGCCACTTTTTTCCCAAATATTGTTATGTGTGCTTGAATTTCTGTTAAAATTAATGGATTTTCTTCCATTACTGATGAAAGTATATGGAACTCAGTATGTATACCAGGCTGGCCTTGAATACACAGATTCCCTTGCTTCTGCCTCAAAAGTGCTGGGATTAAAGGTGTGTGCTACCACACCTGGACCATTAACATACCCGTAGGTAAGTTAAGAAAATTATCCATAATACCATCACCGAAATATAATATGTGCACAAGCTTTGTGGTATAGCCTTCCATGATTTACCCACAAGTGTCTGTATAGAGAGATGGGAACAAAAATCAGTTTAGAATTTGTGCAATGTTTCGTTATTGTGATTCTTCTCCCTTATGTAACCTCACATGAATGTTTTCTGTGTTAATAAAATCTGTACATTCATCTTTTAATCTTCATATAGTTATTTATTGGATTAGAGGGCTTCCTCACACCCGCCCCCCCTTTGCAGGAGCAGTGGAAAAATAGAAAACCTGTATTGGTTGAGTAAAACTATTATCTTTTTTTCAGATTGGTACAAAAAGTATATTTTGTTGAATATTTTATTGCTTTGTTTTTTGTCTTAGGCCATGCTAAATGTGTGGAAGTTGTAAAAACTTTTAACTTGCCCTTACTGATGCTTGGGGGAGGTGGCTACACAATCCGGAATGTTGCTCGGTGTTGGACGTATGAGACTGCAGTTGCCCTCGATTGTGAGATTCCCAATGGTAAGTGTTGTACTATAGTTTCCACAACTGCCAGCATGTAGAATTAGATCAATAGCTGAGTCTGTAGACATACTGCCCTGAATGTACCTGATGTCATCTGATAATAGATTTAAAATTTATAAGCTGGGCATGGTGGCACACACCTTTAAACCTAGCACTTGGGAGGCAGAGGAACTCTGTGAGTTCCAGGACAGCCTGGGGCTACAGGGAGACCCTGTCTCAAAATTAAAAAAAAAATTATGAGAGCATTCTTTGTATGTTCACTTTTAATATTTTCTTTGGAAATATTTCTCAGTCTAGATAGGGGTTATATTCGTGAGTTTGTATGGTTTTTTTTTTTTTTAATGTAACTTGTTTTTCTTTGTTCTTAATAGAATTGCCATATAATGATTACTTTGAGTATTTCGGACCAGACTTCAAACTGCATATTAGTCCTTCAAACATGACAAACCAGAACACTCCGGAATATATGGAAAAGATAAAGTAAGAAATCATTTAATCTTAATGAACGAAGCTTTATGGGTTACAGAAGAGGTTAGCTTTTGTACAACAGATACTTTCCTTGTCTTTTTCAAAAGGATTTGAGATCTTAATATTAGTTTATTAGATTAAAGCAAAGGTATGACTTAAAGGTCAAAAACATTTTATTTGCCAGGTGTGGTAGAGCATGGCTTTAATCCCAGCACTTGGGAGGCAGAGGCAGGCAGATCTCTGTGAGTTCAAGGCTAGCCTGGTCTACATAGTGAGCTCCAGGCCAGCTGGAACTAAAGGGAGACCCTGTCTCAAAAAGACAAATAAACAAAAAACCCATATTTTTCAATAGTTGAAGTGTATTTAAATTTTTTAAACATTTTATCTGCATGAGTGTTTTACCTACATGTATGTAAGTGCACCACATCATTCAGTACTGTGGGAGATCAGAAGAGGTTTCAGATCCCCTTAAATTGGAGTTATGGACAGTTGTTAGCCATCAAATGGGTGCTGGGAACTGAACCCTTATCCTCTGCAAGAGTAGCCTATGCTTTTAGCCTCTGCACCATCTCTGTAGCTCCTGAAATACATTTTTTAATTGCCAAAGGCACTGTAAATTTTAGTCTTTCTAGCTTTACATTGAAGTGAATGATTTACTTTCATTAAGGCTTTGTCTCTACAAAGTGTACTAGTATGACTTGTTTCCTATACCACAGACTAGCCATATGACATTGGACAAGTACACTTCACTTTGCACTGGTTTCTTCATCGTTGAAATGGGGATAAAATAGCACCTACCCTATAAGTTACAAGGATTAAATTAGTTAACATATGGGAAGAATCGATGCCTAATTGTTGTTTTAGTTCATTGCTTACATTAAAAAATGAAATTTTTTGCTTATTGTTTCCACTTGCTTGTAAGAGAAACTTCATAGAAAAATAATTTTATCTGATAAATTGTGTCATTTAGACAGCGTTTATTTGAAAATCTGCGTATGTTACCACATGCACCTGGTGTCCAAATGCAAGCTATTCCAGAAGATGCTGTTCATGAAGACAGTGGAGATGAGGATGGAGAAGACCCGGACAAGAGAATTTCTAGTAAGATAATGCCTCGAGAGGTCTCAAGCATAAATTGTGTAACCAGTTTTATTTTGTGTGACTGCTACCGCAAATATGACTAATTTCCAGAAATTAGCTGCTTAGGGTATATTTGGAAAACATTCTATTTGTTCATAGTAGTTGAAGTGTGGTAACTCATGAGAGTATATGTGTGAGTGTATATAATGCCTGCAAAACCAATGTCTATTTTTGTCGAAGTTTATTAAAAACTTTTATGTAACAGTTCGAGCGTCAGACAAGCGGATAGCTTGCGATGAGGAATTCTCAGATTCTGAGGATGAAGGGGAAGGAGGTCGCAGAAATGTGGCTGATCATAAGAAAGGAGCAAAGAAAGCTAGGATTGAAGAGGACAAGAAGGAAGCAGAGGACAAGAAAGCAGGTGGGGTTTACTCTTTTGGTAAAGGTTTCATTGTAAGTCTTTAAAGAGCTGTATTGCCGTTCTCGGGAGATCCTGACCTTCACTACGAGTGCTCAGGAGACTAGTCCCTGTGTAAATGATACTTACCTCTTCACTGTCTTGTTTAAAGCTTCAGGCTGCTTTGAAAGCTGTTTAAATTGTGCTAACTCACATTTATTTTTGTAATGCAGGAAACTTTATTTCCTTCTCTTGATAACATGGAATGTTGTAGAATTGGGTGAGAAAAATGACAAAGTAATTAAAACCCACATGTCTTCTGGGCAGAACTGAATCTTATTTATTGGGTTTTTGTTTGGTTTGGTTTGGTTTGGTTTGGTTTGGTTTGGTTTGGTTTGGTTTGGTCTTTTTGAGATAGGGTCTCCCTGTAGCCTGAGCTATCCTGGAACTCACTATGAAGACCAGGTTGGCCTTGAACTCAGAGATCCTCCTGCCTCTGCCTCCCAAGTTCTGGGATCAAAGGCATGCACCACCACACCTGGCTGTTTATTGTTGTTGTTGTTATTGTTGTTGTTTTTTTTCCCCGAAGCAGTGTTTAACACCTTATAGAAGTTTCCATGTCTCATGCTGAACGTGGCGGCACGTTCCCTTAATTCCAGCACCCAAGGCCAGCCTGGTCTGTATAGCAAGTTCCAGGACAGCTGGGGTTGCAGGGAGACTGTCTCAATAACAACAACAAAAAAAGTTTGCATGTCTCCTTGCTGTATTGAAGTTTTCAAGGGTAGGGAATGTAGCCTCCTAAATATCTGTTCCTCTTCTGCATCGAAAATTTTAAAAGAGACTGAGAAAAAGATGAAAAACATGTTTGGCAGAATGCATGAGCTCTAGTGGTAGAGGGGGCAAGGAAGGGGAAGTGGGTCTAGATTTGACTGGAAATTTTGTATGAAATGCACAATAAAAATTGGCTTTGAAAAAAATATATATATCTGTTCTTCATACGAGTATTGATAATGAGTGCAAGTGTTAGTTGACCTCCTGATTGTTTTAGTTTGGGGGATGGGGCCTTCCTATATAGGCCTGGCCGGCCTGGTTGGCCTGAAACTCAAGGCAGTCAACTTCCTCAGACTCTGGGTGCTGAGATTACAGGCATATACTACCACACCCAGCTCTATTTCTTTATCTTTTCTGTATTTTCTTTCTTCCAAATAAGAAAGTGCTGGAGTAATTGTCCTTCATTGCTATTTTAGGCAAAAGACAAGGAAAATTTATATAGGTCAGAACTTAGAGTGGAGACCATTCCTTTCTCTAAACTACCTTCACTCCCTTTTGGCATTTTGAGTAAGAGTTTTTTTGCCTAGCTAAAATTAGCCATAAACTAGAATGTAATAAAGCTTGTACTGTGAGCACATGTGTGTGTGGTAGTGTGTGGTCTCCTGCCATCTATAGTACCTGGGGAGTCTGTGCTTCTGTCAGTAGGCCATCATCTCACAGCTTTATTTTACTTAAAGAACATACTCAGTACATTTTAGACAACTTTCTTTTAGCATATTTGTTTATAGTGTTATTAAAATTGCAAACTTTGTACTTTATGATAGTTAAAAAAAAGTAAAGGTCTAGGCTGGGCATGGTGGTGCACGCCTTTAATCACACCATTCAGATCTCTGTGAGTTCAAGGCCAGCCTGGTCTACATAGTGGGTTCCAGGCCAGCTAGGGCTACAGGAAGACCCTATCTCAAGAATACGCCCCCCCCCAAAAAAAAAAGGTCTAAGCACTCAGATTTAGCTTTTGTGGCCCAGCCAGGAAGATGGCTCAGAGGGTAAAGGTGCTTGCTGGAGCCACACAACCAGAGTTCTGTTCCAGGGATCCTCATGGAGGAGGGATAGAACCTGTGTCTACAGCTTGTCTTCAGACCTCCGTGTGTGTGCTCTTCCAGGCTGGTTTCTTTTGGCTGTGATAAAAAAAAAAACACTGACCCAAAGCAACTTGGGGAGGAAAGGACTTATTTTACCTTAAAGCTTACAGTCCATCATAGAGGGAAGCCAACGCAAAAACCTAGAGGTGGGAATGCTTTTTACTGGCTTGCTCCCTTGGCCTATGCTTAGCCTACTTAATACAAGCAAAGCCCACCTACTAAGGGGTGGTAACACCCACATAAACCAGCAATTAAGAAAATACCTCACAGACATGACAGAGGCCAGTCCAGTGGAGGTAATGCCTAAATAAAGGCACCCTCTTCCCAGGTAGGGCAGATTGACAACCAAAGCTGTCCAGCAGTTTTCTCTCCCTTTTCCTCACCCTCTCAATAAGTAAAGTTTAAAAACTAATTAAGCTTTTGTTTGTCTCTGGGATGATGTTGTCTGACTCTGCCTTTCTTACAGTATGGCTGTGTTCATCTTCAGTTTCTCCTTCCATCCTGCCAATACCTCCTTGCCTTGAACTCCTTTTTAAGTTTTTCTCTATGGAAGAAACCTCCCCCAGTCCTCTGAAAGTCTGTTCATCTCTGAGACACCTTGTCAATGTCACTTCCTTGTAAGCTCTCCTGAGCTCCTATGCTACACTCTACTCTGAACTGTTTTGACAGCACCTGTCCTACCTGTAATGCTGTGATGCTTCTGAACCAGAAGGTCAAAGGGCAGGGCCACATGTTGACAGTGCGAACCTGCATCACTGAGCACAAAACCTAACAGCAGTGATTAGTGACTGAATTCATGAATAGTAAGACTGCATATGACAACTCTTTACATTTAAGTAAAATATAATTTAAATATATACATTTTATATTTCAAAGTAAGTTTTAATCCTTTTCTACTCCATTTTCAGATGTTAAGGAAGAAGATAAATCCAAGGACAATAGTGGTGAAAAAACAGATACCAAAGGGTAAATTGATGCTCCTTATCTGGTAATTTTTGTATACTGTAAAATAATGAGTTTATAGGAGCTGTGTGCAGTTGAAAAGTGCGGGGCTGAATCTCAGAACACCACGCATGAGAGATTTCTGATTGCATCACTAGGCGTATCTGAGACTGTTTTGCTGTTAACTTTTCTGTATGTATTCATGATTTTCATGGTGATTTAATTTTTGTACATAGAGTTGGTTTTGTTTGTTGTTGTTTTTTTTTAGTTTAGGAAAAAAGGCTAGTTAAGAAGCAGTGGGTTAAAGTAACACTGTAACTGAACACTTGAGGATGTTGTCAGAAAGTATATAACTGTATACAGTGGCTTGTGTCTCAGCACACTCAGGATTCTGAGGCAGAGGGATTGCTGTGAATTATAATCCAGACCAAGCTCCAGGAAGCTGCAAGAGATGGCTCTCTATAATTAAGAGCACTGGCTACTCTTACAAAGGACCTTGGGTCAGTTCTTACCACCTACATGGTGGCCAACAGCATCTGTAACTCCAGTTCTAGGGGATCCAACACCCTCTCTGGGCCTCTGTGGGTATGCCATACACATGGTGTAGTTCCATACACACAAGCAAAAAACAAACACATAAAATTTTTAAAAATAAGTAAATCAGACTGAGCTACATAGTGAGTTTCAGGCTATTCTGGGCTAGAGTGTAAGATTTATCTCACAAGAAAACAAGCCTATATACTTGACCACACACAGTTGCATGCTAAAAGGATAACTTGAAGTAGTTTGTAAAACCACCAGAGAAGATAAAGGGATTCATTACTCAAAAAATAATCTGGATTTCTTGGCATGAATCTAGGATGGTTACTGCATTTAAGCCAAGATTGTGCTGTTTTGACATTTCATGTTTTGTCTTTCCACAGAGCCAAATCAGAACAACTCAGCAACCCTTGAATTCAGCCTTCCTCAACTTTACGAAACGATTTAAAAAGTGAGAAAGTATTGGGATGTGAACCGTTTTCTGTTTGAAGACTTTCAGCTTCATTTTATACTACTTTGGCATGGACTGTATTTATTTTCAAAATGGCTTTTTTTGTTTTTGTGTTTCTTGGTGAGTTTTATTGTGAGTTCTTTTAATTATGAAGCAAAATTTCTTTTTCCACCATGCTTTATGTGATTGTATTTAAATTGATGTTATTATGTCAAAAACTGATCTATTAAAGAAGTAATTGGCCTTTCTGAGCTGATTTTTTTCCATCTTTTGTAATTATCTTTATTAAAAAATTATACTTGGATTGTCTTCTGCCTATTTATTATAATATGAAAGTTTGTTTCAGAACCTAGTGACATGATTGTTTTCTGTAGAATTAGAATATACCAAAGTTGAAACATAGTGGATACGGCTTGAAAATAGCTTTTAGAGTACTTATTAACAGTAATAGGTATTTTTTTTAATTAATTAATTAATTTATTAATTAATTTATTTATTTATTTTATGTGTATGAATGTACTTACTGTCTGCATGTAGGTTTGTGCACCCGTGTCATGCAATGCCGCGGAGGTCAGAAGAGGGTCTCGGATTCCCCTGGAACTGGAGTTCTCCTGGAATTGGAGTTATAGATGGTTCTCAGCCGCCATGTGGGTGCTGGGGATCGAACACGGGTCCTCTGTAAGAGCAGTCGGCGCTCTTAACCGCTAGGCCATCTCTCCAGTCCCACTTCAAGCATTTTAAATATACAAAGGTGAAGTCCTCTTTATGCACTTTGCCCTGTGTAATTCCCTTTCCTTTACTCCAGCAGTCACCACTGTCCTGAGGTTTGTGGAATACCCATGCTCTTACCCCTTTATTCTGTGTATATTAATCCATAAACCTTTATGACATTATTTCAGTGCAGAAATAATCCAGTGTATAGTAAATTTGTGTAACACATAAGTGGATCACTTGAACACTTCAGTATTGTGATCTGCCCTTTGACACATGTAAGCATAATTACTAAGTATTATGTTCTGTTGTATGAAATATTGCAATTCTGTAGTAAGATACCTCAGTGAATCTTCTTAGGTATATTTAGGCAATTTCAAGCCAGGTGGTTTGGGACAACAAATACACTGATATTGGTAATGTGTATATTGGACAACAGCCACATCTTTTAGAATAACAAAGACACCAATAATGATAATTTATCCAAATGTGTAAAACTGATTCCTTGTGTGGTAGGGGAGGAGGAGGTTCTAAAATGTAAGTTTTCAAAAGTAATTAGAAGGCTACAGTATAGCACCAAATCCAAACTTAGAGAAAAGACACATTTGACAAAAACTATACCAACAAAAACAGGTGAGGGGGATGAAATTGTAACAAAAACAGGTGAGGGGGATGAAATTGTAACTTGTTTCAGTTCAAGGCTAATTTTTAAAAGATTGAAGATTAAGAAAGAATTGATGTTTGATGGACTTGTAAGTAAATTAATACAATCTTTTGTAATTTACATCAAATTTCAAATCTGGCCGGGTATGGTAGCACATGCTTTTAATCCCAGCACTCGGGTGGCAGAAGCAGACAGATCTCTGTGAGTTGAAGGCCAGCCTGGTCTACATAGGGAGTTCCAGGCTGGCTGGGGCTACAGAGAGATCCTGTCTCAAAGACCAAACAAACAACATTTAAGACCTCCCTGGTATACAGGAGCACACTTTTGATCCCAGTACTTGGAGAGGTAGAAGCTGGCTGATTTCTGAGATCCTGGCCACCTGGTGCTACAGTGAGACCCTGACTCAAAACCCAAAAAACTTGAGACCTATTCTGGAAACCCTTTTATTTATGAAGATGTTGCTTTTTGTCCTTGATGGCTCTCCTTTCTTAAGGGCATCCTATTTAAAACAGCATTGGTGTATGTATTTGAAGCCTGTAGCTGTTTAGCAAAGCTAACAGCATCTGTCAAAAGCTGGTCTGGAGAGGTGGCTCAGTGATTAAGAGTACTGGCTACTCTTGCAGGGGACCAGGGTTCAATTCCCAGCCACCCACATGGCACCTAACAATCGTCAGTAACTCCAGTTCCAGGAGACCCAACACCCTCTCTGGCTTTGAGCTTTGCAGGACAGGGGGGCACTTACATGCACACAAAACACTCATACACATAAAGTATATAAGATTTATTAAATAGCTTTAATTTTTTTAATTTAAAATTTCTCAAGTGCGTGTGCATGTGTGTGCATGTGGAAATCAGAAAAGAACCTAGGAGTCTGTTCTTCCACCTTGAGGCCACCTGTCCTGTGACCTTGGAGATTCTCCTGTGTCCAGATCTCATTTTGAAGTGCTGGAGTTTCAGATGCATGACATTGCTACAAATGGTGTGTCTGTCTGTCTGTCTTTTTGAGACAGGCTCGTGTAGCCTCAGCTGACTTGGAACTTGATACGTGCAGCAGGCTGGCCTTACCTGCCCTTGCCTCCCGAGTGCTGGGACTAAAGGCGTGTGTGCACCTAGCTCCATCTGGCTTTTTTTTTTTTTTTTTCTTTTTTTTTGAGACAGGGTCTCCCTGTAACCCCAGCTGTAGGAATTAGCTCTGTATGCCAGGCTGGCCTTGAACTCACAAGGATCCATCTGGCATTTTTAAGCGGTTTCTGGGATCAGACCTGCACAGGAGCTCTTAAACAGCCATATCACTGACCCTCTGTAAATTGTTTTTTAAAGGAATTAAGATTTATCTAAATTTTATGTGTGAAAGTTTATGCCACATGTAGAAATGCCTGCGGAGGCAGGAAGAGGGTATCAGATCCCCTTGGACTCTGTCCTCTGGAAGAGCAGCTCTTAACCTCTAAGCATCTTTCCAGACCCCTGTCCGTCTTTAAATTCTTAGCTTGAGGTCCTTTTGCTCGCGATGTCGGACTTTAGTTTCAAAGTGTGGTTGAAGTTCAATTTGTAGAATTTGTTAAATTGTCATATACAGTAGGTTTCAAGGCATAAATGAAAACTTGGATTTGTGTATTATCTCAAGTAACTGCAGTAACTTAAGATCTTTTTTGTATATGGTATGCATTCGTATGTGCATCTTTGCATGTGTGAATGCATGTGCTTGAAGGTGTGCATTCTCATGAGGTCAGAGGTTGACTGTCTTCCTTGGTCACTTTATACCTTATGTGGGGGCAGGATTTCTCATCTGAACCCAGAGCTTGCTGATTTAGCTATCCAGGTTGCCTGGGGTTCCCTGTCTGTTTTGGGACTCTGGTGGACTGCCTGGGATCTTCTTGGTTGTTAGGGAGCTGAACTCTGAACCATGTGCTTGCATGGCAAGTGCTTTACCCACTGAGCTGTCTCCACAGCCCTGGATTCCTTTTCTTCATAATCTTGTTCAAGTTGTTATCCTCTGTTCCTAAATTACTTCAACACTTTAAAATGGGATTCAGGGGTTGGTTGGTTGGTTGGTTGGTTTTGTTTGTGTTTTGGGTCTTTTTGTGACAGGGTCTTCCTGTAGCCCCAGCTGTCCTGGAACTCGCTATGTAGACCAGGCTGGCCTTGAACTCACAAAGATCCGCCTGCCTCTGCCTCCCAAGCACTAGGATTCAAGGCGTGCACCACCACGCCCGGCGGGATTCAGGTTTATTGTGAGGGTGGAACATGCCTACCTAAATGCTCAGTGTTATCTGAAGTTATTGTTATTAGGTAAAGTAGTTTAGAAAAAATAATCCAGAAGGAAAGTCTTAAATCTTCAGATTTAAGATTAGATTTAAGATATAGATACTTGATAGTTTGCATTTGAGCACGTGTTGCAATTTTATGCCTCCTAACTTAAAATCAATGTTGAATGCAGAAGCAATATTTCAAGACCTGGTTTCATCAAGGAAGCAAGCTAATAAAACTTGGCAAATTTAGGGGGAGAAGTTTATCTCCCAGTAATTCACTTGAGATAACCCCAAGGAAAATGGTTGCCAAGTGGGCTATAGGAAAAATAGGGCTAGTATTGTCTGCAGCAGTGGTAACATGTTCACTCAGCTACAGCATCCAGAAGGTGCATTTCCCTCACCGTGCCACAAGATGGCAGAGCCTCCATTTAAATTGTTTTCTTTTGTGTGCATGCATTTTCTCCTGTCCTATAGAAGCAGCAGAGTAGCATTGCTAACAGATTCTTTTGAATGCAACATTAGCTCAAAACTATTCAAATGAAATTGCAATTTGGAGTGGTGATTTAGGTTTTCCTGTAAATAGACTAGTTATTACACCATTTCCAAGCTTCACATCCAGAAAACACTATCTGATAAACTTTAGTGATGTGGTTTTCCTACTAGAAAGTAAGACAGAACTGGATATTAGAGTCAGAATGATTTTTATTTTGTCTGGATGTAGAGAATTTAGAGTTATTTCTAGTATAGCAAAATTAATATTTAAGAGGAATTTGACTATTGTTCCGCAGCTATTGTTTCTGAGCTAAGTCCCTAATTCTTTTAATCTTTGAGCAGAGTTATGATTAGGATATTTCTTCGTGATAAAGGCTTAACAGCCCAAGGCCCTGGGTTAGGGCACCTAAAGAAAAAAAGATAGGCAAGCATAGATTCCTTGATTAGATTTTATTTGCTCATAATTGTTACATTCATTTTGAGCGGAGACCCGGTGCACTAGAAGGAGAAAATGTCAGGACTCCATTGAAAAGTAGGGTTTACTTTAGGCATGGCAGCTGGCCTGCCTGTGTCAGGATTAGGATGTCCAGCATTAGAACGGCAGTTTTATACCCCAGCACACAAGGAAGTGGGGGCAAAGAGATGGGCGATAGGGCGTAGGGGGGTCTCTGGCTGGAATCTTGAGATAAGGTGAGGCTTGTGGCTGGTATCAGGTGAGGCGTGATTGCAGGATGTTGCAGCAACTTTCTCAGAACTTCTGCCTCAGTTGTCTTCCTGGAATCCCTGACTTAGGTGGGCTATGACCTTATATTGCACACTTGTGTGTCATAGGGATGAGGGGTGACATTTTCAGTCTGGCTGCTGATGGAGGATGATGAAGAGGGGGTTAATGACACAAGAGGGGGGAATGATTTACACCTGGGTGTCACTGTTCTCAGCAGGGATGCCTTCATATTTGTCTGAAGGGAGAGCAAGCAAAAATTGATTAAAACTGGTACAGGTGAGTTGTTGGGTATGGTCTTGCAAGCACCAGATATGGCAGCAAACTATTACCAGGGTGAGGGATGAGGCCTAAGGTTACTTAGGGGTCCAATTAGGGAATACATCCGTGGGGGTTATGTCCAGGATTCCCCCCTCTGAGGCCGGGGGAAGACACAGTTTTTGGCATTCCCAACCTTTGACACAGGCCAGGCTGCTAAGAAACTCAAACTGGCTTTTTGTCTTTTTACTAAGATCTGAAGTTTTATACCTAAAGTACAGTTTCTCAGGCTTTACTAATTATTTATTTTGGTTATACTTTTGGAGTTTTTAAGGCCACACAGTCCAGATTAATCAAGATCTTTGTTTTCTCAAGGTAAGTTGAGGATCTAGTCCTTGAGGGTTACTTGGGTTTTTGGAAGTTGGGAGCCAAAGTCAGGTCTGCTGGGCCAGGCTTCCCTTTTTGAAGCATGAGGTGACCTCCCTCTGTGTTGTCCTTCCTCTTTATAGACTGGACACTGGCTGGAGTCCCACTAGTGGATCTCCAAGACCTCCCTGCACAGGAAGACTGGTGACTCACAATTACAGGACATTTCAAGAGATGACCATTGCATAGTCCCCTGGAACTTAGTTGACCTCAGAGGGCAAGGAACAAAGTTGTCCATTAAGTCTCTCCGCCAAATTGTTATGGGCGTTAAGTATGGTCATTAAGCATCCAGAAAGGCTAAATTACACCAGCCTGATACTTTTAATTACTGTATAATATTTTAGATAATGCTTGGACAAAAGCCCAAGCAGCCTTGTATAACACTGACTAGAAGAGAGATTTAACACTATAGGTTAAGCTGGCATTCCCCATAAAAGAGAATTAAATAATTTTAGGCTTATTTTAAACGTAAGTGGTTTACTACAGTTTACTACAAACAGGAACCATCTTTTTCTTTCACAAATTCCCCATATCCTAATTTATAATTCTCCCAGAAAGGCAGGAGTTGTATCACATACCTAAAGACAGGAAGTAAACAGATAAGGAATACCAAACCCATCCAAACTGTCTCCTTCTGGACTGCATGCAGCTGGTTCAGGGAGGTAGGACCTAGCTTCTTTTGAGCCAAATTACCTTGTTAGGTCAAAGGAAATATCAAAAGTTACACTTGTGTGACACAGAGAAGCATAAAGTACATCTTTCAGTAGCCAGAGGTAACCCACTACTTGTCTATGTTCAGTTAATCCAGATCTGTAAAGGGAGTCCAGTACAAGCAGAAATGGGCTGAAAATTAACTATTTATAATCCCATTTTGGCCACTAATAAAGTACCTCAAGTTTTTATACCAATTTTTATCCTGGAAATACTTAGCCAATTTAATTTAATACAGGTATCTTATCCTTTTACTAAATCTTGAATTGCCGTGTGACGTGTAGATAAAGCTTGGATGAAAACCGAACACTCTTAAACCTTTACTAGATATACATTTTGCTTTTTGGGGGGGTATTTTTGAAGTGGGGTGAAGCAGGGTCTCCCTTTAGTCCCAGCTGGCCTGGAGCTCCCTGTGTACCCCTGGCTGGCCTTGAACTCACAAACATCCTCCTGCCTCTACCTCCCAAGTGCTAGGATTAAAGGCGTGCGCCACCAGGCCCGGCATACATTTTGCTTCTTCTTTTTTTTTTTTTTTTATCTCGGCCCTTCCTTAATCACTTTATTTTTTTTTAACATTTTTTTATTGATGCTTTGTGCATTTCATACATCATTTTCCAATTCAGTTCAGGCATATTCCCTTTCCCTTCCCCCCCCACCCCACCCCAACCGAGATCATAGCATTCTTCCATACTGTCCTGCATCAGTTTTTTTTTCTTTTCATATTTTTCATTTTTTTTATTTTTATTTTTTATTTTTATTTCACATAAATATTATTATTTTTAACAATCTAGACCCATGTTCCCGCCTCTTCCCCCACCCCACCAGAGCTCATCATTCTGCCAAACATGCTTTCCATCTCTTAGTCTTTCTCAATATTTTCCATGGGGAAGTTGACTGTTTTGAGGCAGAAGTTCACTGTTTCAGTCAGTTCTTTGATGCAGTATTTTCTGTTGTTGTTGTTGTTTCCAAAATGCATTATGCCCAATGCTTTGTACAAAAGCTCAGGGGGCCCTACACAAGAAATACTTACAACTGGGTAATTGGCACTAGCATCCACAGATGAGTAGATACCATGATCGTTTGTTTTTCTGGGACTGTGTTACTTCACTCAAGCATGATGTCCTCTAGCTCCAGCCATTTTCCTGCAAAGCTCGTGATGTCGTCTTTCTTTGCTGCTGCATTAGATCCATTGTGTAGATGTCAACATTTTCTCTATCCACTCGTCAGTTGAGGGATTTAGGTTGGTTCCACTCCTTGCTATTGTGGAGAGAGCTGCAATAAACATGGCTGCATGTATCTCTGTGGTGGCGTAAGTCTTGAGGGTACATGCCCAGGAGTGGTATGGCTGGGTCGGGTGGCAAGTCTATTCCAAGTCCAAGGGTTCTCCACACTGCTTTCCATAGTGGCTGTACCAGTTTACATCCCACCAGCAGTGGATGAGTGTTCCCCTTTCCCCACAACCTCTCCAGCACTTGGTATCATTTGTTTTCTTGATCCTAGCCAGTCTATGAGTAAGATGATATCTTAAAGTGGTTTTCAATGCATTCTTAATAGATTAGTGATGTTGAACAGTTCTTGAGGTGTTTCTCAGACATCTCTAATTCCTCCTTGTGAAGTCTCTGTTCAGTTCTTTGCTCCATCTATTGAGCGGTCATTTGTTTTCTTTTTTCTTTGTTTTTTGAGTAGTTATATATTCTGGAAAATCAATGCTTTGTCAGATGTATCTGCAGTGAAGGTTTCCTCCCATTCTGTGGGATTTCTCTTCACTTTTGATTGTTTCTTTGATGTACAGAAGCTTTTGAGTTTGATGAGGTCCCATTTGTCAATTGTCGACCTTAATTCTTGCAGCTGCTGTCGATTTAGGAAGTCTTTTCCATGCCTATGTCCTGTATCTGCTGCCAACTTTTTTCTTCTATCACCTTCAGAGTTGGGGTTTCACGTTGAGGTCTTTAATCCATCTGGAGTTGACTTTTGTACAGGGTGAGAGGTAGGGGTTTAATTTCATTCTTCTACAAGTGGTGATCCAGTTTTGCCAACACCACTTGCTGAAGATGCTGTCTTTCTCCATTGTGGTTCTTTGGCCCCCTGTCAAATATGAAATGGCTGAAATTGTATGTGCTCAGATTTGGATCTTGGTTTTGTTCCATTGTCAACAGGTCTGTTTTTGTGCCAGTACCAGGCTGTTTTATGACTATAGCCCTGTAGTATAGTTTAAAATCTGGTATAGAGATCCCTCCTGTGTAGCTCTTTCACTCAGGATTGATTTGCTATTCGGGGTCTTTGTTTTTCCAATGATTGAAGGCATAGTAGGATTAAAGGTGTGGCCCACCACACCCAGCTTCAGAACTCCCTGGAATGTCATCTGGGGGGGGTAGAATCCTCGCAGGATTCAGGCATAAGGTGTGGTAAGATTAGCCAACCTTCTCTCCTTGCAAAATGTTTGAAATCCCAATCAAATACCTCTACTCTTAAGACTGGTTAATGCTTGTTTCTGATCTATAGCATTAATAAGGCAATAAAGATCAATTCATTATTAAAGACCATTTAAAGATTGATAGTACTAAAACACAAAGTGAAGTTAAATAATTTCATGATTTTGATTCACCCATAGTTGTCTGCAGTTAACTCTATCAAAGTAGCATATAGGAGCTGGAAAAGTTTCAGAGATTAAAACACAAGCACACAACACAATTCTCCAGGACCTCAAGGCACAGATTAATCCCAGCACACTCAAAGTAGGGGACTTTAATACCCCACTGAGCCCTTTGGACAGGTCAACCAGACTAAGAATAAACAGAGAGACATCTGAACTGAATGATATGATACAACAAATGAACCTCACAGACATCTACTGAATATTCCACCAAAATACCAGAGAATACACTTTCTACTACTCAGCACCCCACAGAACATTCTCCAAAGTCGACCACATACTGGGACACAGAAAAAAACCTTAACAAATACAAAATGATTGAAATAACTTCATGCATTCTATTAGAACACAGTTCAATAAAGCTCAATATCAATACCCCCCCAAAAGTAAGTAAAGTTTAAAAACAGGTATCTTCCGGGTGTGGTGGAGCACTTGGGAGGCAGAGGCAGGTAGATCTCTGTGAGTTCAAGGCCAGCCTGGTCTACAGAGTGAGTTCCAGGCCAGTTGGGACTTTATGGAGACCCTGTCTCAATAAATAAATAAATAAATTAATTAATAAAAAGTTATCCAAACATTTATAGTTCATTTATTTTGCCTCAGGCTGTTCTCTTGGAGGCAAAAGGTATCTTAGACCTTTTGTTGGGGGTTCTGCTCTTTTCATATAATTTACCAACTTTATAATTTTATATTAAAATAGACTGGTCATGTGATGGCTTTAGATTTTATTGCCTAGGACTTTTGTTGAGCACATGTGCATAAACAAGTAATACTTTTGTGGAATAAAAGATATCTAAGATGTTTTTAGGGTGCCTGGGTTACAACATTAAAATATTTATATTTTCAATTAGGCATGCCAGAACATAACTAGCGATCCTTGTGGACACAGTGAAAAAGGAGAACTTTGTGGACACAGCACAAAATTGTTTTAAGACAAATAACACATGAAGAGAAAGATGACATAATTACAGAAGATCTCTTTGTGGTTTCTCTGCATGGAAATACATGGGGCTGGAGGGATGGCCTAGCGGTTAAGAGCGACGACCGCTCTTGCAGAGGACCCGGGTTCTATCCCCAGCACCCACATGGAGGCTGAGAACCGTCTGTGACTCCGGTTCCAGGAGAACTCCAGTTCCAGGGGAATCCGAGACCGTCTTCTGACCTCCGCGGCATCGCACGACACGGGTGCGCAGACCTGCATGCAGACAATACATTCATACACATAAAAATAAATAATAAATAAATAAAAAGGAAATACATTAGATGTTAACACATGGAAACATATAAAAACATGACATTACAGGGAGTTTTAAACAACATAAGAAAATGACAGTCACACATAGGCAGTAGCCAGAGAGGAAAATCCTGGAGAGCAAAGCCTTAGAGTTGAGGTTTGGGGTGTCAGTGACACCAAGTATAAAAGGAGGGGCTGGAGTTTATCAGGCTGGAATTTGACATGTGTAGAACTGAGGATCCTTGGGAGACAGAAAACCTGGTAATAAATTTGTAGTGAGTGAGAAACCTACAATCATTTCTCTGTTTTTCTTTTTTTGAAAATTTAAAAAAAATTTTATCCTAGGTTTATTTTATTTTATTTTCACTTATATTTTTCTTTTTTTCCCCTTTTAATTGTATATTACACTAAAATCTGCGTACATACCTTCCACCTATATACCAAGATCACAAAATCCGAAAATAAGTGGTATGTTAATTCTAGAGCCCATTAAGGGATTTACATTATAAGAGCACAGTTGCTTTCACAAAAAGAAGAATATACATTAAGGTTGCTCAGTTTGCCTTAAAACTAGCTACTTGGAACTAGCATCCTCAATTGAGGGATATCATTTGTTTGTTTTTCTGGGACTGTGTTACTTCACTCAGCATATATCTTCTAGTTCCATCCTTTTACCTGCAACATTAACCATTTCTTTAAAGGTGAGTACTCTTCTAAGTGAGATGAAGCTAAGAAAGAGAAATTAAATTTTAAAGGATAGAGAAAAGCCAATGAAGTAGAGCGACTGGGTATGGAACCCCTAAATAGGAAAGCAAAGGAATGAATGGTCTCAAATGAAGGGACCCCAAGTCACTCACCACTTGTTGCAACTCTGAAAGTGAAGAAATGTCCTACATACAAGGTGTTGCTGGAAAGGAAATTTTTTTTTGTCTTTTTGAGACAGGGTCTCCTTGTAGCCCCAGCTTGCTTGGAACTCACTATGTAGACCAGGCTGGCCTTAAACTCACAAAGATCTGCCTGGTTCTGCCTCCCAAGTGCTGGAATTAAAGGTGCATGCCACCTTGCCAGGCTTGGAAAGGGAACTTTGAGGAAGACCATCGTCCAGGTACTTCAGCAGTGGTTTTTAAGATCTTTAAGAATTTGGAAGTCAAGCAGGGCATGGTGGCACACGCCTTTAATCCTAGCACTCTGGAGGCAGAGGCAGGAGGATCTTTGTGAGTTCAAGGCCAGCCTGGTCTACAGAGCAAGTTCCAGGACAGCCTGGGGCTACGGGGAGACCCTGTCTCAAAAAGACAAAAAAGAAAAAAAGAATTTGGAAGTCTAGGGTACCTTCTACTGGCCTAGAATTATTGTCCAGAGGGTACTGAAGCCAAGACGTAATACAGAGCCAGGAGTGTCAGAGAGGGCTGCTTGGAATGAGAGGAACCTGTAGTTCAAGACAGAAAAAAGGAGAAAATGAGCTAGTTTGGATAAGGAGGTAGAGATGAGTCTCAGGAGAACGAGTCGTTAAGATGCCAGGAAGAGGAAGAGAAGAAGGAAGAAGAGGATCACAAACCTCTCTATGCTAGCTCAGGGATCCTTGTTTTGGATCTGGTTTATGTGCTGCTTTTGCGATGGGCTTTCTCATCTTTCACACTGAGACCATCTTCTCCCACTGGGTCTTGCGAGTGTCCTGCATGTTTAAGGAAACTTGAGGGGGCTCAAGACACTGAGAGTTCAGCCCCTTATATCTGTCTTCCCTGGTGAGTCAAAAGTTCCTTCTGACCCAGGAATGGGTTGTTTGTAGGGCTTCGCTATGAGGCAGTTGCATGTCCTGGGGGGTGCTCCCTGACAACTGGACCCCATAAGGGTGTGGGGAACACCCTTTGGAGCCTCTATGATGAGGCACTCATAACGTTCCTAACCTAAAATCTGTAAGTTTCCAAGAAATCACAGGAAAGTAAACAAGGAAGAAGGGAAGTGAGAAAGGAGGACTAAAAGAAGCAATGGGGAGGAAGAGAAGGGAGAGAGGAGCCACAGTAAAGAGAAGGAAGTGACTGGCCAGAAGGCGTCCCCGTCTGGCTGGTATTCCCAAATGAGTTCTCCGCACTTTGAAGGACATCCCCCTGGCCAAAGGGGGGAGAGAGCCTGGAGGTGAGAGAGTCACCCAACTTTCCAGAATGATTTTTGAGCAGTGAGCGAGCATGGACCTTCTGTGTCTATGAGTGACTCTGAGCTAGAGGAGGACATTGCAGGAAAGGGAAGGAGAGGAAGAACGAGTGAGTGAGTGATTGAGTGAGTGAGTGAGAGAGACCTGNGAAAACCAAAAGAAAAAATAATAGAAAAGTGAACAGCACTGTATGCCGTCGCTATGCCTTAGCCCCCAACTCCTTAAAACCTACTTCCCCTTGTAAACTGCTTCGTTGTGTGGTTGTGGTATAAAACTCCATTCTTGGGATAGGCTAATGCGGTCATCCGAGACCAACAGAACAGGCAGGACAACCACCATACCTGAAATAAACCGGGCTTCCTTTTCATCAATGTCCTGACATTTTCTCCTCACTTTGCTGAGTCTCCCCTCAAAATGAAACTCGGTCAGGGTTAACTCGGCGCTGTGGTGGGAGCCGGGGAGATATGAATCGGACGAGCTGGAGCCAGGTATAATCACTTCACTACCAGAAGTCGAACTTTGTGCAAGTAGTTTTCCCTAGCCTGAACTAACTCCTCTCTCCCTTTGCCCCCTCCGCTCACTTTCCTTTTTGCAAACCCAGTCACTTCCAGACAAGCACCAACAGCAATTCCTCTGTTCTCCAATACGCTGATCTGCTGGCAACAATAACTGATCAAGTTCATGCCCCGGAGGGACCTGTCTCTCCAATGTCACTCAAATACTATTGTCTGTCCCTCTCGTCTCTCTATCCATCCTTGCTTCCAAAATCAGGGTTCTCAACTCTCCCCCCCATGTGGTATCTGTTGAATCCTAGTCTCTCATTTTCTCTGTTCTCTCTCAGCTCTCTCTCTCTCTCTCTCCTCTCCTCTTCTCTCTCAGAGACCATCTTCTCCCACTGGGTCTTGCGAGTGTCCTGCATGTTTAAGGAAACTTGAGGGGGCTCAAGACACTGAGAGTTCAGCCCCTTATATCTGTCTTCCCTGGTGAGTCAAAAGTTCCTTCTGACCCAGGAACGGGTTGTTTGTAGGGCTTCGCTATGAGGCAGTTGCATGTCCTGGGGGGTGCTCCCTGACAACTGGACCCCATAAGGGTGTGGGGAACACCCTTTGGAGCCTCTATGATGAGGCACTCATAACGTTCCTAACCTAAAATCTGTAAGTTTCCAAGAAATCACAGGAAAGTAAACAAGGAAGAAGGGAAGTGAGAAAGGAGGACTAAAAGAAGCAATGGGGAGGAAGAGAAGGGAGAGAGGAGCCACAGTAAAGAGAAGGAAGTGACTGGCCAGAAGGCGTCCCCGTCTGGCTGGTATTCCCAAATGAGTTCTCCGCACTTTGAAGGACATCCCCCTGGCCAAAGGGGGGAGAGAGCCTGGAGGTGAGAGAGTCACCCAACTTTCCAGAATGATTTTTGAGCAGTGAGCGAGCATGGACCTTCTGTGTCTATGAGTGACTCTGAGCTAGAGGAGGACATTGCAGGAAAGGGAAGGAGAGGAAGAACGAGTGAGTGAGTGATTGAGTGAGTGAGTGAGAGAGACCCGAGAGAGAAAGAGAGAGAGAGAGAGAGAGACTTGAGAGAGAAAGAAAGAGAAAGAGAGACTAGGATCAACAGATACCACATGGAGGGGGAGAGTTGAGAACCCTGATTTGGAAGAAGGATAGAGAGACAGAGAGGGACAGACAAAGTATTTGAGTGCATTGGAGAGACAGGTCCCTCTCTCAGGTGGGCATGAACTTGCTCAGTTATTGTGCCAGCAGATCAGCTGTCTTGGAGAACAGAGGAATTGCTGTTGGTGCTTGTCTGGAAGTGACTGGGTTTGCAAAAAGGAAAGGGGAAGGGGGCAAGGGGAGAGAGGAGTTAGTTCAGGGAAAACTACCTTTGCACAAAGTCAGATTCATGGTAGTGCAGTGCTTATACCTGGCAGCCAGTCTGATCAGATTCTATTAGCCACGCTCAACCCACAGCAGCCAGAGTCTCAACCCTGAACCGAGTTCATTTTGAGGGGAGACTCAGCAAAGTGAGGAGAAAATGTCAGGACATTGATGAAAAGGAAGCCCGGTTTATTTCAGGTATGGTGGTTGTCCTGCCTGTGTTGGTATTAGGATGACCAGCATTAGAATATCCCAAGAATGGAAGTTTTATACCCAAACACACAAAGAAGTCAGTTTACAAGGAAGTAGGGTGTAAGGAGTTGGGGGATAAGGCATAGGTGGATCTGTGGTTGGTGTCAGTAGCATCTCGAGAGAAACTGAGTCTTGTGACCGGTATCAGTAGGACACAGATAGCAGGATATTGCAGCAACTTTCTTGGAACTTCTACCTCAGTTGGTTTCCTAGAATCCCTGACTTAGGTGGGCTCATGACCTTATACAAACTTACATCCCAAAGGGGTACTAAGAGATGTTTCCTCTCTGAGAGTTCAAGTCCAGCCTCGTCTACATAGTTCCAGGACAGTTGGGGCTAAATGGAGACCCTGTCTCGAAAAGACCAAAATGAAATTTAAAAAAATAAATACAGAAAAAAGAAGCGTTTCCTGTCTTTCACTTTTCCTTCCTCTGTCTTCTCCACCCCTCTCTCTTGTATGGGTGTGAGAATACTTTATCTGGGAATGCCACATGCAACTTTTAAATACATATTTTTTTTTATTTTTAAGTGTGTGAGTGTTTTGCCTCCATGTATGTATGTATACCATGTACATGCCTGGTACCAACAGAGGCCAGAGGAGGATGCCCAATCTCCTAGAACTGAAGTTGTGAGCTACCATGTGGGTGCTGGGAAGCAAACCCAGATCCTCTGCAACAACAGCATGTGCCTGTAACTGCTGAGCCATCCCTCTGGTCCCCACCGCTTGTAACTTTTGCCTATCCATATAACCAAGTTAATCATATCCTTCACGATCATTATTAAGACTAAGTGTTCACAGGGCTTGGTGGCACATGCCTTTAATCCTAGCACTTGGGAGGCAGAGGCAGGCGGATCTTTGTGAGTTCAAAGCCAGCCTGGTCTATAAAGTGAGTTCCAGGACAGCTGGGGCTACAGGGAGAACCTGTCTTGAAAAGAACAAAAAAAAAAAAAAAAGACTAAGTGTTCAACCTGTTTTCCTACTGTATACTCAGTTTCAATTTAACTTTCCTTTAAAAAAAATAACCAATGTCAAAGCAGAGTGTGATGGCATACGTCTTTAATCCCAGCTCTCCAGAGGCAGGCAGATCTCTGTGAGTTCAAGACCAGCCTGTGTACACAGTGAGTTCCATGGCAGCTGGGGCTACAGGCAGACCCTGTCTCAAAAAAGAAAAACAATAACCAATGTAATCAGTCTTCCTAGGCCTTGGCTCCCCATGTCACCAACTTTTGTAATCTAAGCTAAACATAAGCTTTAATATTAAACTGTTTCTTATTTCTCTTTTGTAAACCTTCCACATCCTTCATCCAGAATAATGTGTGTGTGTGTGTGTGTGTGTGTGTGTGTGTGATGTGTTGATTAGTGAATGCTGTGCTGATTCAAGGAGAGCAGATCAAATCAGATTAAAGGCAAACAAACACAGGTTTATTGTCACAGCTCCTGGACAATTTCGCTGGTCCCAGGGTGGGAGAAGTGCCCTGGCTAGTGCAGGAGGGTTTATAGGTCCCAGGCTTGAGGGAAGATGGAATGCTGGTTAGGAGCTGGTTTATGTCCAAGTATAGTTACAGTCTGAGTGCTTGGGAAAGCATTGGGTGGGCTGCATCAGCTCTCCAGAATGCTGAAATGGGCTTTTGGTGCCAACCCTTTGGGTTTTTCAATTGTTGGCAGGGACAGGAAGTTCTGGGGCAAGTAAATACTTTCCAGCATGCATGAGGACGAGCTGGGGGCCTGACCTAACATCTAACGCTAATATAGCTGGAAGCAGACAGGTTGAAGGCAGCAATAAATATTGAAAGCAACATGTGAGTTAGGTTGAGAATATCTGTTTATGGTTTTGTATGCCATTCTGGGTCAAAGGGGGGGGGGTCAGGTGGTTTTTCCTTGTAAAACTCTGATAAAAATTCTTTAAGATGGAGTTCCTCATTCTTTTCTTTTTTTATTATTTATTTATTTTTTCTTCCTTCTTTTTTATTTCATTTTTTAAAACAATAAGTAATAAGTTATAAGTACAAGCATCCTTCATGTAAAACCAATTTGCAAGCAGCTATGCCTAAACCCACACAGCCCAAGGCTCCCACCGTCCAGCTGGAGGGGCTTGTATGTACAATCATGTTGATCAAATAAGTGTCCAGTCTATATTCCTGTAGTTTCACATTCACTCCAATCACAGCCCTTACATTCTACCATGCCCCCTCTTCCACAGATTGTTCCCTAGGCTTAGAAAAGGGGCACAGGTGGACAAGAAGCAAAACAGTCTACTTTCTTTGGAGATGTTGTTTTGGACTCTGATCAGTTCTGGCAGTTTCCTTTCATGGGTTGACAGTTTGACCAGGAATAACCTTTCCATCCTACTAATGAAGCACGAAATAATTAGATATATAGGTATTTAAACAGTACTAATTATTATGGTAGGTTACTTTGGTATAGACACAGATGTTTGGATGATATGCTAATCCATGAATTATATTTTTTCTGTAAAAGATGACAAGGTCTTACTATGGCTTATAACTTCTCCTAACCACTAGAGGATGTAAGCTTGTGGCATCAGCTGTGAATTATTCCTCCAAGGAGAGAGCTAATAGCAAATTAGATTTGGAATATACAGACATGGCTGCCACTGCTGCACAGTATTTCCAGGCAGGTGAGGTGTAGCTGATGCATGCCTTTAATCCTAGCACTTGGGAGGCAGAGGCAGGCAGATCTTTGTGAGTTCAAGGCCAGCCTGGTCTACAGAGTGAGTTCCAGGACAGCTGGGG
>VZQC01007972.1:3277678-3306034 GCA_009823505.1 Rhizomys pruinosus
AAAGAGATTACCTCTATAACTGTTGGCTCTAATTTACAGTTAGAGAAAGACTTCATTACCATCATGTATTTCTTTGTTCTATGAAAAGGAGGTAAGAAAGTCTCTCATATTAAAACTTTGCAGCACCTAGAAGGTAAGGTTCATTAGGACTCATTACAAACAGTTGTTACAAATAGGATCCACAGAGATGTTTGATGCCTGTAGCAGTCTGAGGCTTTTCTTCCTTTTAATGTTTAGATGGGCCAACTTCTCTGCTCTGCTGGTATTTCTTGGTACATCCTGCATAATGCAAAGCTGTATCTTTTCTTTCTCAGCCATTAAGTTGGTGACGTTTTGACCTGTGCCTATGTCTTGTATTCTGCTGCCAAGATTTTCTTCTATCGCCTCCAGAGTTTTGGGTTTCACATTGAGGTCTTTGATCCATCTTAGAATTGACTTTTGTACAGGGCAAGAGGTAGGGGGTTAATTTCATTCTTCTACAGGTGGTGATCCAGTTTTGCCAACACCACTTGGTGAAGATTCTGTCTTTCCTCCATTGTGGCTTCCTTTTTCAGTATTTCTACTTCCTTCTGGAGTTGGTCATTTTTTCCCTCTAGTTCTTTCTGGAGTTTTTCATTCTCTCCCTTTAGCTCTTTCTGAAGTTTGTCATTGTCTCCCTCTAGGTCCTTTTTGAGTTTTTCATTCTATCTCCTTAGTTCTCTGACTTCTTTATTTTCTTTAATTTCTCTGAATAGGTTTGCAATTATTCCTCTCAGATCTGTTTCTTGGGTCACCTCCAGGGGGATTCTACTATAGCAATCTCCTACAGGGTTGGTAGAGCTTGGTGTGGAATTATCCTGCACATTTCCCATGTTATCCCTTCACCGTGTCCCTGGAATGAGGGTTTCCCTTTTTTTTTTTTTGCCTATATTCTGATCCTGTGAGGACAAATCTGACTCCATTTTAGCTTGGTCAGCTCCATCTTGGCCTAGAGTTCACCCCAGAGTTTTAAAAAAGGACAAACAAAGGCATGGCATAGATAACTCAATCCTTTATTAGTAGAGTGATTTAACATCTGCTAAAAAGCATACAGATTAATGCTTTATGAGAATGGAAGGTCCAGATCAGATAAAATAATACAACGAGTCCAGAGCAGGTGGATACATATATTAAAAAACTGATTGATCCTATCAATCAGAGGAGGAGTCACCATGACCATGGTGAAAACCCCCTAACTGGAAATAAAAGCTAAGGGAAATTGGGTCTCGAGGCCACTGCCCTCCAGTCCCATGGGAGTGTGCTCGGCCGACGCATCATCTGCTCTATCTATTCTGTCTGAGTTGTTGGTTGTTGTGGCTTCTTTTCTGCTTGCTTTTAATTAACCCTCGATTAAACTTATATCTACAACTATTTGTAGCCCCCGGCACCTTTCTTGAGTGAGTGTGGCAGATTGAGCCTAACATTCTTGGAGGTCCCACCGAGATTCACCACCTCCTCCCCGTGGGGGCTTCTCCCACTTCACAGGACGCTGGCCTGCCTTGGAGGAAAAAAGCGCTTTAAAAGGTACTGAGATTAAGCTAGTTTTGTCTTAGGTTTTAGTGGCACTAGGGTTTTTGCCCTAGAGGAAGGTCAGACATGACTAGTTCCACTGGGAATGAGAGAAGGAGGATGCTCCGACTCTCCAGGAGACGAATCAGAAATTCGTCTTGAACCAGACCTAGGAACAGCTTGGTATTCAGTTTCAGGGCGTGGGCAGTGGGCCCAGCCCTTCGATTCTGGTCACAGCTCTGGTTAAGGCAGACAGCCCCTGCCTGTCTGAATATCTTCTGTGCTTTCCGTATCCTTACCATGTTAGTGTGATTTGTGGATTTTGTGCTTTTCTCCTCGTTACTGGCTTTGTTTCCATTCTTCTGTATTTTGAATCTAACATGGGACAATCTACCTCTTCATATCCCCAAATGACTCCCCTTTCTTTGATGCTTAATCACTTTAAGGAATTCAAAAAGGCCGCTGCAGGGATGGGAACCATCACTGCTGGGAAACTACGCCTATTTTGTGAATTAGAATGGCCTGCTTTTAAGGTCGGATGGCCTGCAGAAGGCTCTTTTGACAAATGTACTATGGAATTGGTATTTGCTGTGATTTTTGGGGAACTGGGTCATCCAGAACAGGAGGCATACATTTATGCATGGCAGTCTCTGGTTAGTCAGCCTCCGGACTGGTTAAAACCTCACCTTCCCCCACTTTCTAAGAAACAGATTCTCCTTGCCTAGACAAAAGCAGGATTAAAGAAGCAGGAATCTCTCCTGGCCATCCTCCCTCCTAGCCAGGAGGAAGGCCTCCCACCCCCATACAATCTTATGGCTCCTGACCCTGATCTGACCAGGAATTCACAGGCTCCCTCTGTGCCCGACTCCACAGGGGAAGCCCCAGTGGTGGCAGACCCTCACCTGCCGGCACTCTCTCCCCACCACACTAGGTCAGGAAAAGAGATTAAACCAGAGATATTTCCCCTTCGAGTTGCTGCCCCTCTGTTACCAGGCCAGGAATAGCCCTTTTTGGTGTATACCCCCTTTACTTCTTCTGATTTATACAATTGGAAAAGACAGACCCCCTCCTTCTCTGAGAAACCCCAGGCCCTGACAGAGTTGTTGGATTCAATCTTTTCCACACACCAGCCCACCTGGGAGGATATTCAGCAACTTTTACAGGTTCTATTCACTACTGGGGAAAGGGAAAGAATCTTGCGCCTGGCCAGGAAGGCAAAACCTGGAGAAGAAGGCCAACCCAGTGAAGATCCCGATACCACCACCCCTGCTTTCCCCATGACCAGACCACAGTGGGATCCTAACTTGGCAGCAGGTAGGGAGTTGCTCCGGGTCTACTACCAGATACTGATGGGGGGGATCTCCGGGATGCAGCTATATGGCCCACAAATTTGTCTAAGGTAGGGCAGGTCCAGCAGGAAGTGAATGAATCTCCTGCCATTTACCTAGAGAGGCTGTTGGATGCATACCACACTTACACTCCAATAGACCCTACGGCTCCTGAAAATCAGAGAGCTATAAATGTAGCTTTTGTAAGTCAGGCAGCACCAGATATCAGAAAAAAGATCCAAAAGATAGAAGGATTTGAGGGGAAAAATTTGTCAGAGCTCATGGAAATAGCCATGAGAACATTCAACAATTGAGACTCTCCTGATGAAAGACAAACCAGCCACCTAGCCAAAATCCTACTTGCAACCACTGAGAGACCATGAGGGAGCTTAAGGATATGGAGAGGCTTGGTTGCTGCTTGCCCAGGAGTGAGACAGGAGTGGAACCCAGGCAATGGTAAGAAAACACCTCCCTGTCCCACACAGCTGAAGCTGGGATGAGACCAATGTGCTTACTGCAAGCAAAAAGGGCACTGGAAAAATGAATGTCCACGGAGGTCTAATGACAAAGGAGAGTTGGAGATACTAGGTCCCCAAGAAGATTAGTGGGGTCAGGGCTCTCTACTCCCCCCAGAGCCCAGGCTAACATTGAAAGTAGGGGAGAGGCCCATCAGTTTTATGGTTGACAGTGGCGCAGGTCACTCTGTCCTTACACGACCAATGGGAGCTATTACAGGCTCAGAAACCTTAATACAAGGGGCTACAGGCATTAAGTTATACCCCTGAACCACCAAAAGAACTGTAGACCTAGGAAATCAGACTGTTGCATATTCTTTTCTTGTGATGCCTGACTGCCCATATCCACTTCTGGGCTGAGACTTGTTATCAAAAATGAAAGCTAGCATTCACTTTTCTGAAGGCAAGACCTCTGTAAAATGGCCAGGAAGGCCTGTGATCTGTGTGTTGACTCTGGATGATGAATTCTGCCTTACGAGGAGCCCTGAACTCCTCCCCCAGGGCAATTGGTTGAACGGCTCCAACAACTTCTGCCTACTGTGTGGGCTGAGATGAATCCTCCAGGTCTGGCTAGTCATCTACCTCCCTGTCATTGTAGAACTTAAGCCTTTAGCACAACCTGTCAGAGTTAAACAGTACCCTATGTCCCCGGAGGCTTGAGTTGGAATCCAGAAGCATATTGACAGGCTCAGAGAGGCCGGAATATTAATACCCTGTCAATCACCATGGAACATGCCACTACTTCCTGTCAAGAAAGCTGGAGGTCAAGAATATCGACCAGTCCAGGACTTAAGAGAGGTAAATAAAAGGGTGCAAGATATTCACCCTACTGTGCCTAATCCTTATACCTTGCTCAGTTCTTTGCCAGCCCAATGACAGGTGTATACCATGCTGGACCAAGGATGCATTCTTTAGCATTCCTCTGAGTACCATCAGCTAGCCCCTCTTTGCCTTTGAATGGCAAGATCCAGATAAAGGATTTAGTGGACAATTGACTTGGACCAGTCTTCCTCAGGGATTTAAGAACTCTCCCACCATCTTTGATGAGGCTCTCCACCGGGATCTCCATGAGTACAGGCAAACTACCCCTGAAGTGTCTTTATTACAATATGTGGATGATTTGCTGTTAGCTGCAGAGGACAATGAAGCCTGCTGGAGAGGCACTATAAAACTCTTAAAACTATTCTCTGGACTGGGATATTGTGTGTCAGCCAAGAAAGCCCAGGTCTGTGAAACAGAGGTCCAATATTTGGGCTACATACTAAAAGGGGGGTGACGTGCTCTCTCCCAAGCCTGCAAACAGACTATTCTAAATATTCCCACCCCGACTACTTGGCGTGAAGTCAGGGAATTTTTAGGCTCAGCTGGGTTTTGCAGGCTCTGGATTCCAGGATTCACGGAGAAGGCTAAGCCCTTGTATGAGGCCACAAGGGGGCTGGAAGGGAACTTCAACTGGACAAAAGATCAAGAAGCAGCCTTCAAAGACATCAAGAGGGTGCTTCTGGAGGCCCTGGCCTTGGCGCTACCAGACTTGGGTAAGCCATTTCAGCTATATGTGGACGAGGCAAATGGAGTGGCTAATGGAATCCTGACCCAGACGTTGGGACCCTGGAAGAGACCAGTAGCTACCTCTCCAAGAAACTAGACCCAGTGGCCTCTGGATGGCCTCAGTGCTTAAAGATCATAGCAGCAGCAGCCCTACTGACTAAGGATGCAGACAAGTTGACTTTGGGCCAGCCCCTGACCATTAACACCCCACATGCCATTGAGGGGGTTTTGAAGAGCCTCCCGGACAGATGGATGTCCAATGCTCAACTGACTCACTATCAGTCTCTACTGTTGGACCAACCTAGGGTAAGATTTGCCCCAAGTGCAGCCCTTAACCCAGCTTCCCTGCTGCCAACACCGGACCTGGACCACAAGCCTCATGACTGTTCAGAGATACTGAGCCATCTCCAAGGACTGGGACAGGATCTCACTGACCGAATCCTGACATTATTATGTATACAGATGGGAGCAGCTTTGTGCAAAATGGCATCAGGTGTGTGGGGGCAGCAGTAGTGGATGGGACTAGGACATTGTGGACAAGGGCATTGCCTCCAGGCACTTCAGCACAAAGGGTAGAACTTGTTGCACTCACTGAAGCCCTTCAACTGGGGGCAGGAAAAGCAGCTAACATCTACATTGACAGCCGCTATGCCTTTGCCACAGCCCATGTGCATGGGGCAATATACCAGGAAAGAGGCCTCCTCACAGCCGAAGGAAAGACTATTAAAAATAAACAAGAAATATTGGACTTATTGGCAGCCATCTTGTTGCCAACCAAAGTAGCTATAATCCACTGCCCGGGACATCAAAAAGGATATTCCCCAGAGGCTGTTGGGAATAGGATGGCAGATCAAGAGGCTAGGAAAGTAGTCTTGCACCCACCTATGGTAGCTACCTTTTCTATGCCTTCCCCAAGGGGGAAAACCTGTTTACAGTAAGGAGGATCAAACCTATATCCTCAAATTGCCAAACACCTCCAGTAAAAAAGGATGGACTTTTACCTCGGATGGGTTGCCTGTGGTGCCCACTGCTTTAGGTCGAACTCTGATAAAGCGACTACAGGAAGGAACTCATCTGGGAATTAAAAAGCTCAAGGCCTTGCTAGCTCCTAGGTATCATATCCCCCACCTTCATCAGTTAGTCCAAGATGTTGTGATGAGATGCCAAACCTGTCAGGCCACAAACGCCACCAGCCAATTAATGACATCCCCAGGAAAAAAGAGAAAGAGGAACATCTCCCGGTTTCTATTGGGAAATGGACTTTACAAAAATTAAACCTGGAAAGTTTGGATATAGGTATTTATTGTTTTTTGTAGATACTTTTTCAGGATGGACAGAGGCATTTCCAACCAAGAAGGAAACTGCCCTTGTAGTAGCCAAGAAGTTATTGGATGAAATCATCCCAAGGTATGGCCTTCCTACAGTTATTGGGTCAGACAATGGCCTGCATTTATATTCCAGGTAATTCAAGGTTTAACCAAGATATTGGGGACCAATTGGAAATTACATTGTGCTTATCATCCCCAAAGCTCAGGAGAGGTAGAGAGGATGAATTGGTCCCTTAAGGAGACTCTGATTAAATTAACCTGGGAAACTGGAAGAGAGTGGGTGGCACTCCTTTCCTTTGCCCTTTTAAGGGCAAGAAAAACCCCCTATTTGCAGGGTTTGACTCCATATGAGATTATGTTTGGAAGACCCCCTCCTCTCTGCCCCACACTTAAGGCTAAAGAGACATCATAAAGAGACCCTAGAGGAGATCTCCTGAGGCCAGTTGAAGGAAGAGCAGGAAAGCAGCTGTATTTGGCTTGATTGGCTTTTGTGTCTGTGGGGGCAGAGTTATCCTCCCAGCCAGTATTAAAGGTGGGGTTGTGTGACTCTTGAGATCTGAGATCTCCTGAGGCTAGCGGAAGGTACCGCCCCCCTCTCCCCGGGATTACGAAGGCAACTGAAGGAGGCAAGCAAAGCAAGCCTTCAACACAGTGAAGAGGCATTCAGGACTCACATTGGAATACAGTCAAGGAGAAACCCATATGCCAGGATCACGAAGAAGAGACGACACTGGAAAGGGGCAGGATAATCCCGTGCAAAGCTCTACCAACCTTATGGAAGACTCCTGCAGTGGGATCCCTCTGGGGATGTCCCAGGACACAGATATCAGAAACACAATTGGGAACATATTTAAAGAACTACAAGATTATAAAGAACAAATCAAAGAACTAAGAAAAGAGAATGAAGAACTCAAGAAGGACCTAGAGAGAGAATGACAAGGTCCGGAAGGAAGTAGAAACACTGAAAAGATCCCATGCTGAAAAAGATAAGGAAACCAACCAAGCGAAGCAAAGAGCTACAAAGAAGAGATTGAGAACTCCAAAAGAAGTTAAAAAAAATTAACCCTAAAAAAAGAAATAGGATGAAATGAAAAAGGGAAATCAAACACACACACACAAAAAAACCACTTCATCCATTACAAGAAAATTTGAAATAATAGGAGAAAGCCTCATGAGCAGAATGGAAGAAGCAGAAAAGAAATCAGACCTGGAAGATAACACAAGAACAACTAAAAACCTCAAGTAAATATCATGAAAAATTTAAAATACACAAAAGTGGAACAAACCAGGAACTGTGGGACACCTATGAAAAGATCAAACTTCTGCATCATAGGAACAGAAGGAACACAATGGAGAAAAGACAGCATCTTCAGCAAAGTGGTGTTGGCAAAACTGATCACCACTTGTAAAAGAATGAAATTAAACCTCCTACCCCTCACCCTGTAAAAAGTCACTCCAGATGGATTAAGACTTCAATGTGAAACCCCAAACTCTGAAGATGATAGAAAAGTTGGCAGCAACTTAACAAGACATAGGCATAGAAACAGACTTCCTAAATCAGACAGCAGCTGCAACAGATTAAGGTCGACATTGACAAATGGGAACCTCATCAAACTCAAAAGCTCTCCTGTAATCAAAAGAAACAATCAAGGAAAGTTCGAGAAATCCCACAGAGTGGGAGGGAAACTTTCACTGCAGATAAATCTGAAAAATGCAGTTGTATTTCCCAGAATATATAAACTACTCCAAAAACAAGAAGAAAGAAATAGATGGAGCAATGAACTGAACAGAGACTTCACAAGTGAAGGAATTAAGAGATGTCTGAGAAACACCATAAGAACTGCTCAACATCACTATCATTAAGGAAATGCAAAAATGCAAACCACTTTAAGATATCATCTTAACTCCAATAAGACTGGCCTAGGATAAGAACAAATGATACCAAGTGCCTGGAGGGTGTGGAAAGGGGAACACCATCAACTGCTAGTGGGAATGTACCGTGCAGCCACTATGGAAAGCGTGTGGAGAACCCTTGTGTGTGGATAGGCTTCAGTTGTCAACTTGAACCACCTGGGTTGAAGGAGCCTCAATTGGGGAATTTGCTCATTGGATTGGGCCTGTGGGCCACATCTATGGAGTATCTTGCCTTGATTGTTGAGCAGTGACAGTATAGAAGGCAGGCTGAGCATGAGCCAGAGAAGACAAGCCAGAGCAGTCCAGTGGACAGCTTCCTCCCAATGGCCTGTGCTCAGCTCCTGCCTCAGTTCCCTGCCCTGAGTTCTTACTTGGGCTCCATGTTAGTGATCAACTGTGACCTCCAGGAGAGTACCTACCTTTCCTCCCCAAGTTGAAGTCGGTCAGAGTGTTTTGTACAGCACGGAAACAACTGGACAGAATTTGTTACCAGGAGTGGGGTATTGCGGTGACAGACCTGACCTTGTGTTTTTGGGGAAGGATTGGTGGAGGCGTTTGGAACTTTTTGGCTGGGAAGTCATTGAATGCCTAAAGATTGTTGCTGTGGACTTGGACGCAGTTTTGTTGAAGGATTTGTAGAAGATGGAGGCCTGGCTTGTGAGTTTCTAGTTTCAAAGGAGAGCAGAGATCATCAGGGCTGTGTAATCTGTGGGTTCTGGTCAGCTGGGGGCTGAAGAATCAGCTTGTAAAGTAACAAGAGACCAGAACCTGAAGTGGAAACTTTTGGTGGTACTGGGGCAATTGATTCTGGTTAGCTGGGGGTGAAAAATCAGCTGTAAGTAAAACAAGAGACCAGCATCACTGAGGGAAACCTTCTGGGGTAGAATATCTTCAAAGGTCAGCAACAGAAGCTGTGACCCAGAAAAGGGCTGAAACTCCATCTCGAGCCAGAAGCCGGACTTGGTAATGTGTAAGTCCCTATATGGTTCCGGTGGTTGAAATTTGAAGGGGTCACAGAGAGCAGCCCAGACTTGGCACTGTGAGAGGTCAGGAAAGGCCATTGTTGGAAGTGCACCTTAGTTGCTGTGAAGACCCCCAGGATTGGCAAGGGGTCATGAGAAGAAGCTGAGGCTTGGCACCAGGGAGGTCAGAAGAAACCATTGGTGAAGGTGCTGCCTCAGTTTCAGTAGTGACCCCAAGCTTTTTGGAGATGGCGGTCACCACTGGAACGACAACCAAGAGCAGTGGTAGGTGTGGAATTGAGTTGGCCTGGGCCTGCGATATGAGTGTGCCACGGATGGCAGAGTCGGAGTAGGGGAGCTTTGCTGAAACCCTTTGGAAGCCCAGAAGATCGTGAGTGAATCCCAGGTTTCCAGCCCTTGAACTACTTTGCTGGACTTAGGTTTTTGTTTTGAAGAGTGCCTGAATTCTTTCTTTGAAAAAAGACAGTACTTTTTTTGGATTTTACAGACAGCCCACAGTTAAGAAGACTTTTAATAAACTGTGAACTTTTAAGTGTTTGACATTTTAAGGACTGTGGGGCTTTTAAGGTTGTACTTGTCTTAGGTTGTGATTAATGTTAACAATCATACTTTGGGGATAAGAACTGGAAAGTGGTGGTTTAATAGTGATTGTGTTTTGTGTGGCAAGTTGAACAAGGGGTAGTTGTGCTGGATAGCTCTAGTGTCAACTTGACACAAATGGGTTGAGGGAGCCTCAATTGGGGAATTTGCTCCATTGGATTGGACTGTGGCCACATCTTGGTGTATTGTCTTGATTGTTGAGGCAGTGACAGTATAAGAAGGCAGGCTGAGCATGGCCAGAGAGCAAGCCAGGAGCATGCCAGTGGACAGCATTCCTCCATGGCTGTGCTTCAGCTCCCTGCCTCCCGTTTCCTGCCCTGAGTTCTTCCTTGGGCTCCCTGAGTGATCAACTGTGGCCCCAGATATTAGCTGAATAAACCCTTTCCTCCACCAAGTTGATGTCGGTCAAGTGTTTGTCACATGCAATGGACAACTAGGACACGCCGTGTTGGAGACTTGGATGAACTGCCCACCCGACCCGTCATACCACTCTGGGCATGTACCCTCAAGCTTATGCCACACAGAGATACAATGCACGGCCATGTTTATTTCAGCACTCTTCACAATAGCAAGGAAGCTGGAACCAACCTAAATGCCCCTCAACTGACGGAGTGGATAGAGAAATGTGGTCATCTACACAATGGAGTCTATGCAAGCAGTAAAGAAAGACGACATCCAACAGCATTTGCAGGAAAATGGGCTGGAGCTAGAGGATAAATCATGCGAAGTGAAGTAACACGTCCCGAAAAACAAACGATGAATGGTAAAATCCCTCATCTGTGATGCTAGTGCCAATAACCAAGTTGTAAACATTTCTTGTGTAGGGCCCCCTGAGCTTTTTGTCCAAAGCAGTTGTTTTGCATATGGCATTTTGGAAACAACAACAACAACAGAAAAGAACTGCATCAAGAACTGACTGAAACAGTGAACTTCTGCTGCAAACAGTCAACTTCCCCCATGGAAAATATTGAAAGTACTAAGATATGAAAAGCATGTTTGGGCAGAATGCATGAGCCTCTGGCGAGGTGGGGGAATGAGCGGGAACACGGGTCTAAGATTTGTTAAAAATAAAATAAATAAATATAATTTATGTGAGAAAAAAAAAAGGCCACCTCCCAGGGCTGGTTGACTTTTTAACATCCTGGATTGGTGTGTCTTGTTCTTGCATAAAAATGAATGAAATTAAAAAAAAAAGGACAGAGGAAGGAGAAGAATCTCAGAGATTGGTATTGATCAAATCTCTTCAACAGAATAAATAGATGAAAAACTTTCCCAAACTAAAAAAAGGACATACCAATACCAATGCAAGAAGCACATAAGAACTCCAAACAGACAGTCAGAAAAGAAACTCTCCACACCACATCATATTAAACGGGTGGTAAGAGACACCTAAAACAAAGATAAATCCTTAAAGCCACAAGAGAAAGTGACCTATAAAAGGGGGGAAACCTATCAGAATTACAAACTGACTTCTCAAATGCAAACTAATGAAAGCAAGAAGAACCTGTGAGCAAGGCATTCTCAGTGTTAAGGAACAATAGATGCCAACCCAGGTTACAATACCCAGCAAAAAATGTCAATTATAGTTTGAAGGAGAGAGAAAACCTTCCATGACAATAAACAACTTGGAAAATAATACCTGTCCGGAAAACCAAACTTCAGAGAATACTGAAGCAATTCAAAGAACGAAGAAAGGAGCAACCACCCAGCACCTGAAAGAGACATCAATAAAAGCATAACTGGAGAAGTAGAAACTGAAACCCAAACTGCCCAATGGAAACAAGGCAAAAGGAAGCAACACAAAACCTATACAGTCATAAACCTTAAATATTGAAGGACTAAATTCTCCCAATCAAAAGACATAGACTTGGGAGATTGGATTAGAAACAGAACCCAACATATGTCCTGTCTACAAGAAACACATCTTTTTTTTTTAATAAAATATTTTTTTAAGTGAAAGGATGGAAAAAATATTCCAAGCATTTGGTACCAAAAAGAAAGCATGTGTTGCTACTTTAATATCAAGACAAAATAGACTTCAAAGTAAAAGAAATCAGAAGAGACAAAGAAGGCCATTTACATTTTTCAAAAGGAACATTCACCAAGAAGATTTCACAATTATGAATAATATATGCCCCAAAATCTGGTGCACCAAAACTTTATATAAGACAATTCTCCAGGACCAAAAAGCACAGATTAACCCCAGTACAACCATAGTAGGGGATTTCAGTACCCCACTGAGTCCTTGGATAAGGTTCCAAAGGCAAAAGAATAAACAGAGAGTCATCTGAACTGAACGATATGATACACCAATGGACCTCTAATAGACCCCTACCGAATATTCCATCCTAATACCAGAGAAAACAATTTCTACTCAGCACCCATGAAACATTAATCCAAACGACCACATACTGGGACACTCAAAAAAACCTGCACAAATACAAAAATATTGAAATAATTTCAATGTATTCCTTATCAGACCACAGTGCAATAAAGGCCAACATCAACACCAAAGGACAAGCCATCCTGAAATACAAGACACATGGAGACTAAACAAACACCTCTTGAATAAATGAATGGGTCAAGGAAGAGATAAAGAAAGAAAAAAAAAAGTCTTTTGGAACTGAATGACAAATGACATACAACACAACAAAACCTATGGGATACCGTAAAAGCAATCTAGAGGAAGTTTATAGCCCTGGGTGCCTACATTAGAAAAACAAAAAAGAGCACAAGTGAAATGATCTAACACCTACAGCAAAAAGCAATTGAGAGGCAACACAGATGAACCTAAAAAGCAACAGACAGGAAGAATAACAAAAATCAGAGCAGAAAATCAATGAAAATAGAAACAAAAACCAATACCAAAAAATCAATGAAGCCAAAAGTTGGTTCTTTGGAAAGAATAAACAAGGATAAGACAGACCTTCTAGCCCAGTTTAACCAAAAGAAAGAAGGAACAAACCCAAATCAAAATACCATCCATGATGAAAAGGGAAATATCACAACAAGGACAAGGAAAAGATCCAGAAATACATAGGGAATACTTCAAGAACCTATATTTACAATTGAAAAACTAGAAGAAATGAATGAAAATCTGAAATCCTGGGAAATCACTCAAAAGCTTGGCCAAAAAGAATTCAGCAGCTTAAACAGACCCATTAAAAATATGAAAGAAATAGATCTTGTAGTAAGAAGCTTTCCAACTAAAAAAGCCAGGCCCAGATGGTTCAACAGCAGAATTCTATAAAAACATTTTTAAGGAACCTCAACCATTATTACTGAAAATGTTTAGAAAAGTATAAACAATCAGAGGGAATTCTCCCATTTCCTTTCTAATGAAGGCAGCATCACTCTATTACCAAAACCGGCAAAGATACAACTAAAAAGGAGAATTATAGACCTCTCCTAATGAATCACATGGATGTCAAAATTCTAAACAGGATAACTGGCAAATTGCATAGACCTGCATCAAGAAGATCATCCTTTATGACCAATTTGGATTCATACCAGAGATGCAGGGATGGTTTCAACATACAAAAATCAATAAACATCATCAAACCATAAACGGAATCAAAGACAAAAACCACATACCATCATCTCAAGTGATGCTGAAAAAGCCTTTGTCAAAACCCAGCATCCCTTCAAGCTAAAGTCGAAGAAGGAAAATTGGATTGGAGGGGATCATTCCTCAATGTTAATCAAAGCAATATACAGGAAACCCCAGCCAATATCATCCTAAATGGGGAAATGACAGAATCACTCCCTTTAAAGGTAGGAACTCTGCAAGCTGCCCCCCTGTCCGACCACTCTACTCTTCAATATATAGTGCTTGAAACACTTGGCTAGAGCAAGTGTTTTCAATAAGGCAAGAAAGGAAATTAAAGGAGTACTAATTGAAAAGAGGAAAGTCATAGGCTATCCCTATTTGCTGATGAATTATGATTTGTTTACTTAAGGGATGCAAACTCCACCAGAAACTCCTTAGTAAATGATTAACAGCTTCCGCAAAGTGGCAGGAATAAAAATTAACCTGTAAAAATCAATGGCCCTTTCTTTACAACAAAGAACAAGCAACTGGAGAAAGAGATTCAAAGAGACCTTCACTCAATAATAGCCTCAAAACAGTAAAATACCTAGGAAACAAACCAAACCAAAGGACACCAAAGATCTTACAACAATTTTAAATCCTTTAAAGAAGAAATTGAAGGAGAACATCAGAAGATGGAAAAACCTCCCATGCTCATGGATTGGGACAAAAACATTCGTAAAAATGTTCCTTTTACCAAAACTCTTGTAGACATTTAATGCAATTCCAATCAAAATCCCCAAGAGTTTCTTCACAAGCTGGAAAAAAGTTCTCTTAATTTAATTTGGAAAAACGAAAGACCCGAAATAGCCAAAACCAACTCTGAGTGAAAAAGAGCTACACAGGGGGGATTTTCTATACCAGACATCAAAACTATACTACAGGGCTAATAGTCATAAAAATAGCCTGGTATCGACACCAAAACAGACCTGTTGACCAAGGGAACAAAAAACTGAAGATCCAAATCTGAGAATAAATTTTCAGCCATCTTATATTTGACAGGGGGCAAAGAAGTCACAATGGAGAAAAAGACAGCATCTTCAGCCAAGTGCTGTTTGGCAAAACTGGATCACCACTTGCAGAAGAATGATTAAACCCCTACTTCTCACCCTGGACAAAGTGAACTCCAGTAGAAAAATGGTTTCAAAAAAGGGGAACCTCAAATGTGAAACCCCTTCTGAAAGGTGATAGAAGAAAAGTTGGCAGCAGACTACAAGACATAGGCGTAGGAAAAAGACTTCCTAAATCAGACAGCAGCTGCACAAGAATTAAGGTGGACAATTGACAAATGGGACCCATCATTAAACCTCAGCTCTGTACATCAAAAGAAAAATCAGGGAAGTGAAAGAGAAATCCCACAGAGTGGGAAGGAAATCTTCCACTGCAGATACATCTGACATAGCATTAATTTCCGAAATAATATAAACTACTCAAAACAAAAGAAAAAGAAAGCAATGACCCACTCATAGATGGAAGCAAGAACTGAACAAGACTTCACAGTGAGAATTAGAGATGGCTGGAAACACCTTAAGAAATGTTCAACATCAAACTAATCATTAGGAAATGCAAATATCAAAACCACTTTACATATCATCTTACTCCAATAAACTGGCCTAGGGGATCAAGAAAACAATGATACCAAGTGCAGGAGAGGCTGTGGGAAGGGAACACTCAATTACACTGCTGGTGGGAATGTAAACTCATTACAGCCAGATATGGAAAGCAAGTGTGGAGACCCTTGGAGACTTGATTCCCTGCCTGCATACACCTCTTGGGCATGTCTACACCGACAGAGATCAGCAAGCCATGTTTATTTCAGTCTCTTCACAATAGCAAGGAGCTGGACCAACCAAAATGCCCCTCAAGTGGATGGAGTGGTGAATGTGGTACATCTACAATTGTAGTTCTATGCAGCAGTAAGGGAAAGATGACATCATGAATTGCAGGTGGGATGGAGCTGGGGGGGGCATCATGCTAGTTGAAGTAGCACAGTCGACAAAGATGGAATGTATCCCTCATTCTAGTGCTATTCTCCAATTACCCTAGTTGTAAAGTTTTCTTGTGTAGGGCCCCTGGCTTTATTGTCCAAAGCAGTTGGGTGTAATGCATATTGGAAACAACAACAGACAGGACTGCATGAAAGAACTGATTGAATCAGTGAACTTCTGCTCTAAAAGTTTAACTTCCACATGGAGAATTTGCATTTTTGGCAGAATGCATTGAGTTCTGGTGGGGTGGGGAATGGGCAGGACACAGGTCTAGATTTGTTAAAAAAAAATGAAAAATAAATTTATGTGAAAAAAAGAGAGACCTGAGCCCTGGTAAGGAAGGCCATTCTGTGATCCTCACCACACCTAGCATGTGAGGTGGATGGACTTAAACTTGGATACATCTTCACACCTCAAATTAGTCGTGAAACAGGAGACATACAACAATGGAGAGTCAAAAGGACAACAAAAACCACTAAAAATAAGACTCAGCAGTCTGAGGGGTGGTTTTGTTTGGACTTATGTTTGTTCTTCCTTAAATGGGATTGGAATGGGTATCAGGAAAAAATCCCATGCCCCTCTAAACTTGACCTGGTTGTTAAGGATGTAAGCTCTGGGCAAATTCTCACTCAACTTCCAAGGTGGCACCCTTGATAGTGGTGGCCTGATTTACTTTTCCTTTTGTGACTAACTGCATAATCACAGGCCCTGATGATTGTGATGCACTTTACTTATTTTTATGCCTGTCCTCAAGACAAACATTGGTGTGGTAATACTGCAGATTATTTCTGCCACCCCTGGGGATGTGAAACTACTGGTTATTGAAGGTAAACAAAAGGAGGGAACTTGATATCAATTCTTTATCCACTCAGAATGAGTAAACCCAGTCGGGGACACCCCCAAAGTAATAATTAGATTTACTAACAAGGAAAGAATAATAAGGGCTGGACGGCTGGAAAAATATGGTGCATTTGAGCAAAAGGTAGATATTGGTAGACCCAGGGACCTTATAATGGTGAACTATTTATACAATCTGTAAGCAAACTTTCAGTAGGCCTAACCAAGTTCTAAATCCTCCAGCCCCTATACCCACTAAGCCCAGAGGCCAACTCCTGCCTGCTGCCACTAGGAAATTCTTAACTCTGGGTCAGATTCATTATGGGACTTTATGTCAGCTAGTTACAACTTGTTAAATGCTTCAGACCAAACATCACCCAAAATTGCTGGCTATGCTATGATGTAAGACCCCCTTATTATGAGGAGTCAGCTTTACAGTACTAACTATACAGTATAAGATGCACCTACTAAATGCAATGGCAGAATAAACTAAATGGACTAACTCTCCAGAATGTCAAGGACAAGGGGCCTGCATAGGACATGTCCTAAAATTATCAAAAAAATGTGTGGACACTATTAGTCCAACATCAAATTAGATAAATATTATGTGGCCCACCCCAGGGATGGTGGGCTTTTACTAATGGGCTGACTGCTTGCACCCATGGACATCCTGACCAAACAGGCTTTCACATCTTAGTTCACCTCCTCCCTCGAATATTGTACATCAAGAGGAGGATATCTATGAGTTTATAATCTAAATAAGGAACCAATGCTGGAAGCTAAAAGGAGCCTGTCTCTGCCACCACCTTAGCCCTGCTTATGGGAATATGAATAGTGGGTACTGGAACTGTATAGCCTCTCTAGTTACCCAGAGCTCTCACTATAGTAACCTGAAAGCTGCTTAAAGCGTATACAATAATGAAGACTACTATACAACCCCAGAACCCAAGTAAAAAATAAAAGTACAAAATAGAAGGGGGTTAGACTTATTGTTTATGCACAAGGAGGACTATGTGTTGCCTTAGGAGAAGAATGTTGTTTTTATGCAGACCACTTTGGAATTGTAAAAGATTCCAGGCAAAGGTTAGAGAAAGTTTAAATCAAAGAAAAAGAAACAAGGAAAAAAGACAAATTGGTTTGAGTCCTCCTTCCATAGCTCCCCATGGCTCACCTCCCTTAATCTGCATACCAGGGCCCCTGGCCATTCTCTTGCTTTTATTCACCTTTGGGCAGCATTATTACAAATTAGTTCATTTGTTCAACAAAGAATCAAGGCTGTACAATTGATGGTTCTAAGGGTCCAGTACGAACCCCTCCCAGCAATGGAAACTGGGGAAGGAGACTAAAGATTTGTCTCTATAAACTATAAAAGGGGGGAATGTGAGGACCAACTGACTCCATTTTTAGCTTGGTCAGCTCCATCTTGGCCTAGAGTTCACCTCAAAGTTTTAAAAAGAGGACAAACAAAGGCATGGCATGCTAAATCAATCACTTATAGTAGAGGATTTAACTTCTGCCAAAAGCATTAAGTATCAAATGCTTTATGAGAAAGGAAGGTCCAGACTCAGAGTAAAACTAAATAGAACAATGAGTCCAAATAGAGGTGAAATACATATATAAAAACTGATTGATCTGTTAACCAAGATCCATCAATCAGAGGAGGATAGTAGATACCATGACTATGATGAAATCCCCTAACTGGGATAAAAGCTATAGGGAAATTGGGTCTCCAGGCCGCTGCCCTCCATCCCATGGGAGTGTGCTCAGCCGAGTGCGTCTTGCTTCTATCCTATTCTGTCTGGTTGTGTCGTTTGGCTTCTGTTCTGCTTCGTTGTAACCTTAACTTATTAAAACTTTATATCTACTACTATTTGAGCCCCCCGGCGTCTTTCTTGGTGAGTGTGGGCGATTGAGCCTAACCATGCCAATCACAAATGTCTTGTCAACTGGTGTTGAAGCCTTGTTTTGCTTGCCTCCTTCTTGAATGCCCTTTTTTTTCTTTTTTTCCTTTTTTCCCCTCCTACTTGTTTATGGAGTATTGAACTTGTCTATGTTTCGGCTTTCAATTTTGTTTATATAGTGGATTGGATGTTGGAAGCCTAAGTTAGTCTTCTCTTTCTGTTCTGAAGGTTCTCCAAAAGGAAGACCACTTGGATTCTTAGCAATTCACTTGGCGCGGGGGAGGGGGGGGTATTGTGTGCCTGATCTAGCCCACGCCCCCCCTCTGGGCCGGGGACCCCGTAGACGGGTTCAGAGTGAGACCCTCTCCCAGCTGTCCCCCGCCAGACCACGCCTAGAGCTGTAGAGCTGTGTACCTGCCCTGGCGCATTATGGCGTCTCCCCTGCGACCCTCGGTTCCCACCCACAAGTCCGGCCGGGACCAGAGCAGAGGCAAACGCGACCCTCCGCTCACCTGAGCGCGGTCCCTCTGGGCCAGGGACCCCGTAGACGAGTTCATAGCGAGACCCTCTCCCAGCTGCCCCCCGCCAGACCACGCCTAAAGCTGTAGAGCTGTGTACCTGCCCTGGCGCGTTATGGCGTCTCCCCTGCGACCCCGGTTCCCGCCCACAAATCTGGCCGGGACCAGAGCAGAGGCAAACGCAACCCTCCGCTCACCTGAGCGCGGTCCCTCTCCCCTTTAATCTTCTATAATATTCTTTGCTTTCCGTATTCTTACCGTGTTTGTGTGATTTGTGGATTTTGTGCTTTTCTCCTTGTTACTGGCTTTGTTTCCATTCTTCTGTATTTTGAATCTAACATGGGACAATCTACCTCTTCATATCCCCCAAACGACTCCCCTTTCTTTGATGCTTAATCACTTTAAGGAATTCAAAAAGGCCACCACAGTGATGGGAACTGTCACTGCTGGGAAACTACTCATATTTTGTGAATTAGAATGGCCTCCTTTTAAGGTCGGATGGCCTTCAGAAAGCTCTTTTGACAAACGTACTATGGAATTGGTATTTGCTGTGATTTGGGGGGACCCAGCCATCCAGACCAGGAGGCATACATTTATGCATGGCAGTCTCTCTTTAGTCAACCTCCAGACTGGTTGAAGCCTTACCTTCCCCCACTTTCTAAGAAACAGATTCTCCTTGCCCAGACAAAGGCAGGATTAAAAGAAGCAGGAATCTCTCCTGGCCATTCTCCTCCCTCCTAGCCAGGAGGAAGGTCTCCCACCCCCATACAATCTATGGCTCCTGACCCTGATCTGACCAGGAATTGGCAGGCTCCCCCTGCACCTGACTCCACAGGGAAAGACTCAGTGGTGGCAGACACTCCCCTGCCAGTACTCTCTCCCAGCCACACTAGGTCAGGAAAAGAGATTACACCAGAGATATTTCCCCTTTGAGTTGTTGCCCCTCCATTAACAGGGCAGGAACAGCTCTTTTTGGTGTACACCCCCTTTACTTCTTCTGATTTATACAATTGGAAAAGACAGACCCCCTCCTTCTCTGAGAAACCCCAGGCCCTGATAGAGTTGTTGGATTCAATCTTCTCCACACACCAGCCCACCTGGGAGGATACTCAGCAACTTTTACAGTTTCTATTCACTACTGAGGAAAGGGAAAGAATCTTGCACCTGGCCATGAAGGCAATACCTGCAGAAGACAGCCGACCAAGTGAAGATCCAGATACTACCACCCCTGCTTTCCCCTTGACCAGACCACAGTGGGATCCTAACTCGGCAGCAGGTAGGGAGTCGCTCCGGGTCTGCCGCCAGATTCTGATGGGGGGGTTCTCCAGGCTGGAGCTACATGACCCACAAATTTGTCTAAGGTAGGGCAGGTCCAGCAGGAAGCAAATGAATCTCCTGCCGTTTACCTAGAAAGGCTGTTGGATGCATACTGCACTTACACTCCAAAAGACCCTACGGCTCCTGAAAATCAAAGAGTTATAAATGTAGCTTTTGTAAGTCAGGCAGCACCAGATATCAGAAAAAAAGATCCAAAAGATCAAAGGATTTGAGGGGAAAAATTTGTCAGAGCTCATGGAAATAGCCATGAGGACATTCAACAATGAGACTCTCCTGATGAAAGACAAACCAGATGTCTAGCCAAAATCCTACTTGCAACCACTGAGAAACCATAAGGGAGCTTACGGATGCAGAGAGGCATGGGCGCTGCTCACCCAGGAGTGAGATGGGAGTGGAACTCAGGCAATGGAAGAAAACACCTCCCTGTCCCACACAGCTGAAGCTGGGATGAGACCAATGTGCTTATTGCAAACAAAAAGGGCACTGGAAAAATGAATGTCCATGGAGGTCTAATGACAAAGGTGAGTTGGAGATACTAGGTCTCCAAGAAGATTGGGGGGGTCAGGGCTCTCTACTCCCCCCAGAGCCCTTCGATTGGGGGCAGGAAAGGCAGCTAACATCTACACTGACAGCCACTATGCCTTTGCTACAGCCCATGTGCATGGGGCAATATACCAGGAAAGAGGCCTCCTCACAGCCAACTTATTGGCAGCCATCTGGTTGCCAACCAAAGTAGCTATAATACACTGCCCAGGACATCCAAAAGGACATTCTCCAGAGGCTGTTGGGAATAGGATGGCAGACCAAGAGGCTAGGAAAGTAGCCTTGCACCCGCCTATGGTAGCTACCTTGTCTATGCCTTCCCCAGTCCTCCCTGAGAAACCTGTTTACAGCAAGGAGGATCAAACCTGTATCCTCAAATTGCCAAACACCTCCAGTAAAGAAGGATGGACTTTTACCTCGGATGGATGCCTGTGCTGCCCACTGCTTTAGGTCGAACTCTGGTAAAGCAACTACATGAAGAAACTCATCCGGGAATTAAAAAGCTCAAGGCCTTGCTAGCTCCTAGGTATCATATCCCCCACCTTCATCAGTTAGTCCAAGATGTTGTGATTATGTGCCAAGCCTGTCAGGCCACAAATGCCACCAGCCAATTAATGACATCCCCAGGAAATAGAGAAAGAGGAACTTCTCCCAGTGTCTATTGGGAAACGGACTTTACAGAAATTAAACCTGGGAAGTTTGGATATAGGTATTTACTGGTTTTTGTAGATACTTTTTCAGGATGGACAGAGGCATTTCCCACCAAGAAGGAAACTGCCCTTGTAGTAGCCAAGAAGTTATTGGATGAAATTATCCCAAGGTATGGCCTTCCTAATGTTATTGGGTCAGAAAATGGGCCTGCTTTTATATCCCAGGTAATTCAAGGTTTAGCCAAGACATTGGGGACCAGTTAGAAATTACATTGTGCTTATCATCCCCAAAGCTCAGGACAGGTAGAGAGGATGAATCGGACCCTTAAGGAGACTCTGACTAAATTAACCTGGGAAACGCAGAGACTGGGTGGCACTCCTTCCCTTTGCCCTTCTAAGGGCAAGAAACACCCCCTATTTACAGGGTTTGACCCCATGTGAGATTATGTTTGGAAGACCCCCTCCTCTCTGCCCCAGACTTAAGGCTGATATCTTAGCAGAGATCACTAACCAAGATGTCTTGAAGTCCTTACAGGCCCTTCAGAGGGATCAAGACCACCTGTTCCCACTGATCTGGCATGTCCACAGTCTGCCTCCAGTGGATCGCCATCCCTTCCAGCCAGGAGACCCTGTCTGGTTAAAAAGATATTATAAAGAGACCCTAAAGCCCTGGTGGAAGGGACCGTTCACTGTGATCCTCACCACACCTACAGCTGTAAATGTGGATGGACTTAAACCTTGGATACATCATTCACACCACAAATTAGTAGTCAGTGAAGAGGAGACAACTACACAATGGAGAGTCAATAGGGACAACAAAAACCCACTAAAAAATAAGACTCAGCAGGGTCTGAGGGGTGGGTTTGTTTGGACTTATGCTTGTGTTATCTTCCTTATCTTAAATGGGATTGGAAATTGGTATCAGGGGAAAAATCCACATGCCCCTCTAAACTTGGCTTGGGTTGTTAAGGATGTAAGCACTGGGCAAATTCTCCACTCAACTTCCAAGGTGGCACCCCTTAATATGTGGTGGCCTGATCTTACATTTTCCTTTTGTGACTTAACTGCAATAATCACAGGCCCTGGTGATTGTGATGCCATTACTTATTTTTATGCCTGTCCTCAAGACAAACATTGGTGTGGTAATACTGCAGATTATTTCTGCCACTCCTGGGGATGTGAAACTACTGGATTTACCTGGTGGGAAACAAAAGGAGGGAACTTGATATCAATATCTTTAAATCATCCACTCAGAATGAGTAAACCCAGTCGGGGACTACCCCCAAAAGTAATTAGATCTACTCAACAAGGAAAGAATAATAAGGGCTGGACAGCTGGAAAAATATTGGGCATTAGAGCAAAAGGTAGATATTGGTCAGACCCAGAGACCTTTATAATGGTGCAACTATTTATACAATCTGTAAGCAAACTTTCAGTAGGGCCTAACCAAGTTCTAAATCCTCCAGCCCCTACAAAGGAAGTGATTAATGCCCCTATACCCAGTAAGACCAGAGGCCAACTCCTGCCTGCTGCCACTGAGGAAATTCTTAACTCTGGGTCAGATTCATTATGGGACCTTATGTCAGCTAGTTACAACTTGTTAAATGCTTCAGACCCAAACATCACCCAAAATTGCTGGCTATGCTATGATGTAAGACCCCTTTATTATGAGGCAGTCGGCTTTAACAGTACTAACTATACAGTAGAAGAGGCACCTCCTAAATGCAGGTGGCAGAATAAACTAAATGGACTAACTCTCCAGAATGTACAGGACAAGGGGCCTGCATAGGGTATGTCCCTGAAACTTATCAAAAAACATGTGACACTATTAGTCCAACACTCAAATTAGATAAATATTATGTGGTCCCACCCCAGGGATGGTGGGCTTGTACTAATGGGCTGACTGCTTGCACCCATGGACACATCCTGAGCCAAACAGACTTTTGCATTTTAGTTCACCTCCTCCCTCAAATATTGTACCATCAAGAGGAGGATATCTATGAAGTTTATAATCTAAATAAGGAACCAATGCTGGCCAAAGCTAAAAGGGAGCCTGTCTCTGCCACCACCCTAGCCCTGCTTATGGGAATAGGAATAGTGGGTACTGGAACTGGTATAGCCTCTCTAGTCACCCAGAGCTCTCACTATAGTAACCTGAGAGCTGCTATAGACATAGATATAGAGTGGATAGAAACTTCTATAACCCACCTCCAGGATTCACTGACTTCATTATCAGACATAGTTCTACAAGATAGAAGGGGGTTAGACTTATTGCTTATGCAACAAGGAGGACTATGTGTTGCCTTAGGAGAAGAATGTTGTTTTTATGCAGATCACTCTGGAATTGTAAAAGATTCCACGGCAAAGGTTAGAGAAAGTTTACATCAAAGAAAAAGAGAACGGAAAGAAAGACAAATTTGGTTTGAGTCCTTCTTCCATAGCTCACCATGGCTCACCTCCCTTATATCTGCAGTACCAGGGCCCCTGGCCATTCTCTTGCTTTTATTCATCTTTGGGCCAAGCATTATTACAAATTAGTTCTATTTGTTCAACAAAGGATCAAGGCTGTACAATTGATGGTTCTAAGGGTCCAGTACGATCCCCCCTCAATGGAAACTGAGGAAGGAGACTAAAGATTTGTCTCTATAAACTACTAAAAGGGGGGAATGTGAGGACCAAGCTGACTCCATTTTAGCTTGGTCAGCTCCATCTTTGCCTAGAGTTCACCCCAGAGTTTTAACAAAAGGACAAACAAAGGCATGGCATAGATAAATCAATCCTTTATTAGTAGAGCAATTTAACTTCTGCCAAAAAGCATAAAGTTAAAAGCTTTATGAGAACAGAAGGTCCAGACCAGGTAAAACAATAGAACAAAGAGTCCAAAGCAGGTGAATACATATAATAAAAAACTGATTGATCTGTAGCCAAGATCCTATCAATCAGAGGAGGAGTCACCATGACTATGATGGAAACCCCTAACTGGGAATAAAAGCTAAGGGAAATTGGGTCTCGGGGCTGCTGCCCTCCAGTCCCATGGGAGTGTGCTCAGCCCGACGTGTCGTCTGCTTTATCTATTCTGTCTTGGTTGTTGGTTATTGTGGCTTCTTTTCTGCTTGCTTGTAATGAACCTTCAATTAAACTTATATCTACAACTACTTGTGCCCCCCCCCCGGTATCTTTCTTACGTGAGTGTGGTGGATTGAGCCTAACAATTTAACCTGTGCCTTATATGAGTTATCCATGGCATAGTCTTTCCTAAGGTTCAGGGAATTTCATGGAAGAGGGAGCAGGAAGATTGAAAGACTCATAAGAATGCTGAAAATAGTAGTATCTGGACCTGACAGGTTCATTTCAACTATGAATTTAACAACAATAACTGTGCTTACATACTCAAGGAGCTGGGATGTGGGAGACACTGATAAAGAATACCTCTAGGTCTCTAGGTAAATAGCTATAAACAGCTCATTATTGCTGAGGGGAAAATGTCCCTTTTCCTCATGGATATTTGCAGTAAAATAAATGCAGGAAATACACTTGTGCTCATAAAATTAAAGTAACAAATAAAATATTAAAAATAAATAAAGCATCAAGAAGAGGACATTAACTTTGCAAGGTGTATGTGGACACAGGTGACTGGGTAGAGTATGAGATTGAAGTGAGGGATGGATATGATGAATTTCATTATCTTTATGTATGCATAAGAGGGGATATTTTTGATGTCACAAAGTGGGTTTTTTTCCTAGGATCTATGACCTCTCTAGCTATGTGTATAGGGCTAATTTTCATTAATACATGAGTTCCCTCCCATTAAGCAGGTTTTAATTCAAATTATACAGCTGTGGAGTACTGATGAGATAAAATTGTCACTACAGAACCAATTGCAATAGTTTCCTGGGACAGACTCTTTTTACTTATTAGGCTTTACAGTTGAGCAGGGCCATTAACTGACTTTCTCACTTGGCAGCTTGGATAATATCCAGTGAGACCATGAGAGCTAACATTCAGCGAGGTGGAATCCATGTCAGTTCCACATCTATTGCTTCAAGTCCTTGAGTCCAAAGTGTGATCTGTTTCAATAATAGGGACTTACTTTCAAATTCTCAGATGGAATCAGGGCTGTGGCAATATCCTCTGTTAATTTTGAAATCTTTGGGACTACTCTTACCAAAAAACTTGAAGGGAGTTTCATCTTGCCTGACAATGTTTTTTGTTATATATCCTTCAGATATTCAGATACATTTATGTATTTTATGAGTATTTTCCATAAGACTTTGAACTGAAACATTTCCCTCTGGATTTTCACACCAACTAAGCATCATCGATCTCTCCTCTTTTCCAGGTATATACTCCATACCCACTCCAGTTAAAATATCCCCCATTTTCCCCACTTCTCCCTTAATAACATCTGTATCTTATGATCCCCCTCTTTAAGCTCCTTCTTCTTTATCCCCATGGTTCCTTTCCAATTTCCTGGCTCAGGCAGTACATCAGTATATATACTCACATCTATGGACTACAAGCTAAGAGCCACAAAGGAAAGAGAACTTATATCCCTCATTTTCTGAGTCTGTGTTACTTTCCTTACTAGAACAGTTACTAGTTCTGTCAATTTACCTGAAAATTTCATGATTTCACTTTCTTTACCATTGAGTACAACTCCATTGTGTACATTTTCATTATCCATTTGCCAGTCGAGGGCCATTTAAGTTATTTTGTCATTATTTTCGATATCGTGGAAGGAATACCAAAAAATGCATGATACTATTCATCTATGTAGTAGAATGAGTACTTTGGGTATATGCCAAGAATTGGTATGACTGGATCATATGGTGGATTTTTTTGTTTGTTTTAACCATTCTCCACATTGATTTCAACAATGGTTACACAACTTTTCAGTCCCACCAGCAGTGAATGAGGGTTCCTTTTTATCCACATCCCTACCAACATTTGCTGTCATTTGTTCTCTTCATCTTAACAATTCTGACTATACTTAGATGAATAATAACCAAGTGGCAGAATGTAGTAGTTCAGTAAAACATAGGCAAGATAGCTTTATCACCTTAACGCTCCCTGCTTCTATAGAGACACAGGCCTATCCCCTACTCCACACCTTAATGTACCCCAGTAACCACAAATCATTGCTTATACCATAGCAGCACAAGAAGTGAGGTCTGACCTTGCAATTCCTTCACTTGATGGTGTCCCATTGCATTGGTCCCATCTTCTGATAAGATTTCAAACTTTAAATTATACGAATCTCTAGAAAACATGTCCATGGTGTGTCTTGAATGCCTAATATTCTGCCTTTTATTGTTTTTCTAAATATTGTTTAAATATCATGTTTTTACTCCATTATTGCTTGTCCTTTCAAAGTGTAACATACCTGTTTTGTGAACTATATAAAAAGAAGCAAAAGAGTTGCAAGCAGAGGGTATGCTAAGCAGTTGCATTACCAGTGTTAATAGTTTTTGGTATATCTAAAAGAGCAAATGCCTATGACAAATGATCAATCACAAGCATCATTATTTTTTAACATTTTTGTTGAAGTTTTGTGCATTTCATACAACATTTCTCAATCCAATTTAGACTCATTTCCATTTCCATGCCCCCTACCCCACCCAAGTTCATGCATTCTGCCATACATGTCTAACATCTTTTCCTCAGGATTTTTAAAGTTCTTCTATGCAGAGGTGGTTTTTTTGGAAGGGGGCAAGATTACTCTTTCAGTCAGTTCTTTGACCCAGTACTTTAGTTGCTGTTGTTCCTTCCGATTTGAATTGCTCCAAAATATGCATATGTCACACCTATACCAAAATTGTGACATCTGAAAATAAACTGTATGTTAATATGAAAATATGTTTAGGAATTAAATTTCCTTTAATTTCATATTACTCTAAAGTATTAATACATAACCTCCACCCATATACCAAAACTACAAAGTCTAAAAAATAAGTGATATGTTAATTCTAGAGCCCTTTAAGAGTTTCACCTTATAATAGTCCAGTTTCTTTCACATAAAAAGAAATATAACTTTAACATGGCTCAGTTAGCTTTACAAAGAGGGATTTGCTGCTAGCATCTGCATATGAAGGATACCATTCATCATTTGTTTTTCTGGGACTCTGTTACTTCACTTAGTATAATGCCTTCTAGTTTTATCCATTTGCCTGCAAAGTTCATAATTTCATCTTTCTTTACCATTGCATAGAACTCCGTTGTGTAGATGTATCACATTTTCTTTATCCACTCCTTGGTTGAGGGACACTTGGGATGTTGCCAGTACTTCACTATTGTGAAGAGAACTGCAATAAACATAGATGTGCATGTGTTTGTATAGTAGGATGAGTCTTGTAGGTATATACCCAGGAGTGGTATGGCTGGGCCAGGTTGTAGGCTCATTTTGAGTCTTTTTTTTAACAGTTTTTATTGATGCTTTGTGCATTTCATACATCATTTTCCAATTCAGTTCAGGCATATTTCCCTTTCCCTTCCCCCCACCCCCAACCCATCCCAGATCATGCATTCTTCCATAACTGTCCTGCAACTTTCTCTAAGTTTTTTTTTCATTTTTTAGCTATAAGTGATAATCCATGAGTATAAGCATCCTTCATGTAAACCAATTTGCAGGCTGTTGTGCCCAAACCCCCACAGCCCCACCTTCCAGCGATGGGTGAGGGGTTGTATGTTCAATCAAGTTGATCAAATGAGTGTCCAGACTACATTGCTGTAGTTTCACCATACACCCCAATCTCAGCCCTTACATTCTACCACGCCCCCTCTTCCGCAGATTGTTCCCTAGGCTTAGAAAAGGGGCACAGATGGATGAGAAGCAAAACAGTCCACTCTCTCTGGAGCTGTTGTCTTGGACTCTGGTCAATTCTGGCTGTTTCCTTTCATGCGCTGACAGTTTGTCCAGGAATAACCTTTTGATCCTACTAAAGAAGCACAAGCAATTAGATATATAGGTATTCAAACATCACTAATAGTTATGTTAGGTTACTTTGGTATAGACACATATGTTTGGATGATATGTTAATCCATGAATTACATTTTTTTCCTGTTAAATATGACAGGGTCTTACTGTGGCTTATAACATCTCCTAACCTGTAGAGGATGTAAGCTTGTGGCATCAGCCATGGGTTATTCCTCCAAGGAGAGAGCCAATAGCCAATTAGATTTGGGATATACAGGCATATGGCTGCCTCTGCTGCACAGTATTTCCAGGCAGGTGAGGTGTAGCTGGTGCTGA
>VZQC01007972.1:3313075-3331005 GCA_009823505.1 Rhizomys pruinosus
TATATATATATATATATGTTTGCCTTACTATTAGGTATTTGGTGCTAACACCACAGATGAGGGACACCATTTGTCATGATCTTAGCCAGTCTTATTGGAGTGAAATGGTGGTTTTAATTTACATTTCCTTAATTATTAATGATGTTGAACATGTTTTAAGATATTTCTGAGCCATCTCTATTTCCTCACTTGTGAAGTCTCTGTTTGTAGGAATGAAACTTTGCCTGGCTGAAGGTGTGCCTGTAAGTCCTGTCCCTGAATTTCTGAGATTTATCTGATGTCTCTATGGGCACTCAAGTTGTCTCTGTGAGTTATCTGTAGCTCCATGAGATCAGGATATTGCAGTTTTTTCTGCCTCACCTATCTCTGCAGTGTTCCAGACCCAGATGGCCCCTTCCCTTAAGGTATTGAGCAAAATGCCACACATCTAGTTTACTGGTTGCACAAACAGAAGCTCTGCTGCCCCCCAGTAGGAGGGTAAGGTGGCTCACCCTTCCCTTCCTCCTGCCCCCCACTTCTGTGCCCAGAGCATAGTAGCTTTTAGTATATAAACACATTGTGGGCATGAAGAAAACTGCGTCTTTCTCCTGGACCATTTCTCTGAGTCCGTTTCTTTCATTTCTCATCTCTGGATCACTTCTCGTGGTCCCCTCCATGAGGAAGAATATCATGTGGATTGTGGCCACGCATGATTAAAAGACCAACAGATGATATATTTAACCAACAACTGGCGTCCAATGATGTGGGGCTTGATTTTCCACCAGAAACTAAAGAAGGAAGAAGAAAAAAATATATTTTCTCATGCTGTCTCTCTCAGCTCCCTTTCCCACACAAGAGGGTAAAATCTCGGAGGGTTCAGTGTGAAGGAGAGAAGGACCCCCTCAAAGTAGGATTCAGGCTACCAGCCAGGCTATTGGCCTATCTCTGTGAAAACTTCACTTTCACGTGAGATTAAGCTTGTAATCTTTCTTTCAGCACTTCTCCTCTATACGACCATGCTTTTGGCCCATCTCCATGGAAAATTCTCTTTTCTGCATGAGATGTCTTTGATCTATCTTTTAAATGAATTCAGTTCCCACAGACGAGAAGCTGTTCCATCTGCAGAACATTTCTCTAACCACTAAATTCCCCTCCATTCTTTTTCATAGAAAATTAATGGACATGCCAAATAGACCCAGTGGTAAAAGAACAGGTTAATCAAACATCCAAGCAGCTGTGATGGCAGCTCCCCGGCAGTCTGAGCTGGCAGAGGGGCCAGCGGCCTGCCCCGGGCTCAAGGAGGGGATGGATCACTGGACTGAGTGCTGGCAGGGCCCATGGAAGGTCACATGGGGACTCAGATGAGACCATAGTCAGATCAGGGCCAGGCACAGCCTGTGCCTTGCCCTGCCCCTTCTTCTTCACTCCCAGCCACTTTTTCTTAAAGGACCACAAGCATCTTTTTCCTTCAGCCATTTTTCTGTCTCCACCATAAAAATTGTGCCAGATCAGGGATAACCAAGACCTTCATTTGCAAGTGTTATCCATTAATGTAGCTCCAAATTGGAGCCACAAAAAATTATAACAAAATCATTTCTCAGGAAAGAAAAATGCAGCGTTAGCTGCCAACGGCTCGTATGTCAGGTTCAAGCACAAAACTACATTTCCCAGAATTCCTTGGGCCTATCATAACCATATTAACTTCCTGTCATGGGCATTTTTCATTTCCTTTCTTTCCAGGCTGAGGAGCTACATTTCCCAAGATGCTTCAGGCCTGTTGCCAAACAAAAAATTTTAGTATGGCTCCAGGTGTTTCTTGATTAAGGTTTTTCCAAAAGATATACAGAGAAAATGTACCTTTAAACTTTATTGTGTTCGGGACTGGAGAGATAGCCTAGCGGTTAAGATCACCGACGCTCTTGCAGAGGACCCGGGTTCGATCCCCAGCACCCACATGGCGGCTAAGAACCGTCTGTAACTCCAATTCCAGGAGAACTCCAGTTCCAGGGGAATCCGAGACCCTCTTCTGACCTCCGTGGCATTGCACGACACGGGTGCACAGACCTGCATGCAGACAGTACATTCATACACATACAAAGATAAATAATAATAAAAAAAACTTTATTGTGTTCTTTCTCATGATACTTTTTAAGCATTGAGGTAATTGAACTGTTACTTGAACATTAATTTTTATCTCGAGATAATATATTTTAACATGGCCATTCAAAATCTGTTAAGTTAAATTCCATCTCAAGCAGGCTTTTCTAAATCTGATACGTGGGTACCCAAAAACATCTTTAAACAAGTTGTACCCAACTAATCAGTTAATAAGTCCTAAATATTTCAACGTCAATCAATCAATTAAGGATCCTAAACTACTATAAAATTAATTAATTGGTTGGGCGTGGTGGCGCATGCCTTTAATCCTAGCACTTGGGAGGCAGAGGCAGGCGGATCTCTGTGAGTTCAAGGCCAGCCTGGTCTACAGAGTGAGTTCCAGGACACCTGGTGCTACAGGGAGACCCTGTCTCAAAAAGACAAAAAAATTAATTAGTTAATTAATAAAAGAAGGTCCTAAATAATTGTGGAGCCTTTTAGATTTGTTTTCATCTTTTAAAATTCACAGGCCCCTGGACCACATGGTTTGTAACCTACTGCCAAGCGAAAATAACAAGTCATCTTAATTTATGTCTGACTAAATTTAACACCATTATATTTCCAAAAGACAGCTTTGTATGATTTTCAAGCCAAATTGGTCTAACAAAAATGAAAAATAATTAATGTTCTTTAACAACAATTTGTCATTTTTAGGTTTTGGCTAAAAATTTATTTGTGTGACTTTTCTATTTACATAAATTTAGTAAAGGCTAACTCTAAAGCCAAAATTGATTTTTCCTTAACTCAGGTCTGCTAGCATATTTAAACTGATAATTAATTAATTTATTAAGTGCAAATATAAATTTACACATGTAATAGTTCAAAGTTTTATTAAGTATGTACTGTCATCTACTGAATGTGATCCACCAGTGCACAGTAGCTTAAAGATCACAATGTATGTTTAATCAAGGTTCCTCTAACCTATTTTTACTTGTAATCTAAATCTATTCACATATTATATAATGGTAAACTAAATTACTTATGTTGTTTAAATATTGGTCTAATACTGTCAACATAAAAGTTTAGTCACACTTTAATGTATGTAAACTACAAGTTACTTTTACTTCCAATCCATACTACATTTCCAGATAAGAGCCTTGACATTAATGTATATCCAATATCTTTTTATAATTTTATCTCTAACATCCCCTTTTATCTACAAGATAATTTAGTTTTAAAAGATAGTATTTCATCTATTCATCAACAATGAACCTCAGGACATCAGTTCCCACATGGATATGTATGTGGTGCTATGCTGTTCAAAAAATATATTCTCCTAAAATAAGGTAAAATTAATGTAATGCCCTCCAAAGGACAGCTTAACTGCTTTCTTACATTAACAGACATAAAACCTCTTGGAAGAATATTCTATTTCTCAATAAACATCTATTAAATATGTATCAACGCCAGGTACTATGCTGGCTGGGATTTCTCCCAACAGCCAATTTGTCAGTAAAACATATTACAGCTGTCTTTTATCAAGCTAAAAATCAGGCCCAAAAAATCTACCAAGGCTCAAAGGGCCATTGGTGATTTCAAGTACCAAGCTAAAATTATTTTGGTTTTCAAACTTAAAATTAAAGGGCTAATCTATGTTATTTTAAAAATAATTTTAACAAACCTGCATCCATTTATCTACTGGAATGATAAGCAAAGTATTTTCTACCCACAGTAACATGAAAGAATGGAATCTCTAACCACCTGTGCTATACCAACTGCACAACCTAGTATAATAAATAATGTTTACTTAACTGCCTATGCTCTTACTATTCACATTCCATCAGTAAATTACAAAAGACACCCCGAAAAGCCAAGACTCCATCTCAGGGAAAAGCCAACTGCAGCTATTTTTGCTTCACCTCCAGGCACAATCCACGCCTCTGGATTAATTAAAACCCAGAGCTGAGTCACAGCCTCCTGCTGGGAAAAGGTTGACACAACCTGAGTGCTATCTTCAAAATCAAAAAATGGTATACTCCTTTTTCTCACCCTCCTTCTCCAAAAGCCTGGAAACTACTAGCTAAAGAAAAATCTACAGGAGACAATTGTGCCTGAACTTTGTTCCATTAATGTAGTTGCATACATAGATCTCTCCATCCAGGCTTGGGACTTTGAGGGTGAAAGTAAAAAACACCATCTATATTAAAAGGGATATCAGGAGAGATAGCCTAGTGTTTAAGAGCACCGACTGCTCTTGCAGAGGACCCAGGTTCGATCCCCAGCTGCCACATGGTGGCTAAGAACCATCTGTAACTCCAATTCCAGGAGAACTCCAGTTCCAGGGGAATCCAACACCCTCTTCTGACCTCCGAGGCATTGCATGACACAGGAGCACAAACCTACATCTAGACAGTACATTCATACACATACAAAAATAAATAAAATTTTTTTAAAAAAATTTAAAAAGGGATATCAAATGATATCTGTATATTTTCATGTATAAGATAAAAAATTATTACTCTTAGAAGTGATGTCACTCATATACCTGTATGTCTTTGCATGACTTTATGTGTAGGACAAGCAATGTTATTTTTAGAGACAATGTCACTCACATACCTGTATGTTTTAATGGAAAAAGGTATTATTTTGCTTTGTCATTTTTTTATTTTATTTAATTAATTTATTTATTTATTTATTTATTTATTTATTTATGTGCATGAGTGTACTGTCTGCATGTAGGTTTGTGCACCTGTGTTGTGCAATTTCACGGAGGTCAGAAGTGAGTGTCGGATTCCCCTGGAACTGGAGTTCTCCTGGAATTGGAGTTATAGATGGTTCTCAGCTGCCATGTGGGTGCTGGAGATCGAACCCAGGTCCTCTGCAAGAGCTGTTGGTGCCCTTAACCGCTAAGCCATCTCTCCAGCCCTGCTTTGTCATATTTTAGAATTCCACCACTTAAGGGCAAATTTTCATATTCAATGGGTCTCTTTGCATCTCTCATGGTCAGTTTGAGATGCACTGACAACATTTTCTATGTTTAAATAAATAAGCACTTAAGAGTCATAATGACTGGCCTAGAGTTTTGCTGCCTGTGGTCAAAGGAAGATCCTTTTAACAAAAGCTCTGTTACTTGCAACCTAAGGATAATCCTTTGTGTTAAAACTAATTCTCACCTCAGGAAGTCAACTTTCTGGTTTGTCAAAAGCCAGTTTGGGGTTACAGCTCAAATGTCTTTAGTCCAGTATCAGGATATCCCAAAAAATCTTCTGGAGGATTATGACATTTCTGCTCCATTTTAATTAAAAAACAAAGGAGGGGCTATAGGATTGAAACTTTACCTGACTTGAAGCAGACCTGTAAGTCCTGTCCTGGAACTTCTGAGAGTTATCTGATATCTCCATGGGCATTCAAGTTTTCTCTGTGAGCTACCTATAGCTCCGTGAGGTCAAGATAGTTTTTTTTCCTGCCTTGCCTATCTCTACAAAGTTCTAGACCCAGATGGCCCCTTCCCTTAAGGTATTGAGTAAATGTCACACCTCTAGTTTACTGGTTGTACAAACAAGAGCACTGCAGCCCCCCAGTAGGAGCCAAGGTAGCTTCCCCTTCCCTTCCTCCTGCCCCCCACTTCTGTGCCCAGAGCACAGTAGCTTTTAGTATATAAGCACATTGCTGGCATGAATAAAACAGTCTTACTCCCAGACCATTTCTCTGAGTCCATTTCTTTCATTTCTCGTCTCTGGGTAAATTCTCACAGTTCCCTCCCCCCTTCTTGCCAGAGTTCAGGCTAGCAACTCTCTTGTAAAGCTGCTAGCCTGGTTCTAGGAGAGAAGAACAACATGTGGATTGTGGCCATGCATGATTAAAGGACCAACAGAAAATACATTTAACCAACATCTGCTGAGCTCTTTAATCCATCTCTTGAATGGGTTATTTGTTTTCATAGGTCATTGTTTTTTGAGTAGTTTATATTGTCTGGATGTTAATCCTCTGTCAGATGTATCACTGGTGGTTTCCTCCTACCCTGTGGGTGTTCTCTTCACTTCCCTGATTCTTTCTTTGGTAATACAGAATCTTTTGATATTTTTAATTATTCATTTGTTATTTTTATGTGTATGAGTGTACTCTCTGCATGTAGGTTCGCACACCTGGGACGTGCAATGCCACAGAGGTCAGAAGAGGGCATCAGATTCCCTTGGAACTGGAGTTAAAGATGGTTCTTAGCCACCATGTGGGTGCTAGGAATCAAACCCAGGTCTTCTGCAAAAGCAGTTGGTGCTCTTAACTGCTGAGCCATCTCTCCAGCCGCAGAATCTTTTGAATTTAATGAGGTCCCACTTGTCAATTTTCAACCTTATTTCCTGTGTAGCTTCTATATGATTTATAAAGTCTTTTCCTATGCCTATTTTGTAGGTTGCTGCCAACTTTTACTTCTATCACCTCCAGAGTTTTGGGTTTCACATTGAGGTCTTTGATCCATTTAGAGTTTATTTTTTTACAGGGCAAGAGTGAAGGGTTTAATTTTATTCTTCTACAAGTGGTGATCCAGTTGCCAACACCATTTGCTGATGATGCTGTCTTTCCTCCATGGTGTCTTCTTGCCCCCCTTGTCAAATATGAGGTGGGTGAAAATGTATATGCTCATTTGGATTTTCAGTTTTTTTCCATTGTTCTACAGGTCTGTTTATGTGCCAGTACCAGGCTGTTTTTTATGACTATAGCCCTGTAGTATAGTTTGAAGTCTGGTATAGTGATCCCCTCTGTATTGCTCTTTTTGTTCAGTGTTGCTTTGATAATTCTGGGTCTCTTGTTTTTTTGATATGAACTTAAGGATGCTTTTTCAAAGTTTGTGAATAAACTTTTGGCAATTTAAATTGGGATTTCACTGCATCTGTATATTAGATTAGAAAGGACATTTTTAATATATTAATTTTTCCAATCCATGAACATGGTAAGTCTTTCCATCTTCTGATGTCTTATTTAATCTCCCTCTTCAGGGTTTTAAAATTTTCCTCATAGAGGTCTTTGTTGTCTTTGTTTAGGTTTGTTCCTAGGTATTTTATTTTTTAAGGCTATTGTGAGTGGGAAGTTCTCCTGATATTGCTTTTTCAGGTGTTTGTTGTTAGGCTATTGATTTTTCTAAGTTAATTTTGTATCCTTTCACTTTATTGAATCTCTCAATTGTTTCTAGGCATATTCTTGTGGAGATTTTAACATCCCTTAGGTAAACTATCATGTCATCTGCAAAAAGAGATAGTTTGACTTCCTCTTTACTCCTTTAATTTCTCTTTCTGGTCTTATCAGCTTAGCAAGTATCTCAAGCACTATATTGAAAAGGAGTGGTGATATGGGACAGCCTTCCTGGATTCCTGCTTTTAAGGAGAATGCTTCTAATTTTTCTCAATTTAGGATGATGTTGGCTGTAGGTTTGTTATCTATGGATTTCATTATGTTGAGGAATGTTTCTTCTAGTCCAGTTCCCTCTAGTACTTTAAACATGAAGGGATAATGTATCTTGTCAAAGAATTTTTCTGCATTAATTGAGATGATTGTGTGGTTTCTGTCTTTAAGTCCATTTATGTGTTTTATGGATACTCATTGATTTATGAATGTTGAACCATCACTGCATCTCTGGTATGAATCCAACTTGGTTCTGATTAATGATCATTTTTTTAATTATCTTTTTGATGTGGGTCTATATGCAGTTTGCAAGGATTTTGTTGAGAATTTTTGCATTTATGTTCATTAATAAGATGGGTCTATAGTTTTCTTTTTTGGTTTTATCTTTGTTTTGTTTTCATATTAGAGTGATGCTGGCTAAATAGAAGGAATCTGGGAAATTTCCCTCTTTTACTATCCTTCTGAACTGTTTGAGTAATAATTCTTCTAAATCGTCTTTATAGAATTCTGCCATGAAACCATCTGAGCCTTGGCTTTCTTGTAGTTGAGAGTTTTTATTACATTTTCAATTTCCTCATATATTATGGGTCTGTCAACTCTTAAGCTGTCAACTCTTCTTGTTTAAGCTTTGTTGCTTTCCAAGATTTCAGATATGCATCCATTTCTCTTAGGTTTTCAAATTCAGCAGAGTATTGGTTTTTGAAGTATTCTTGAATTATTGTCTGGATCTTTTCATTGTCTGTTGTGATGTTTCCCCTTTCATCGTGAATTCTGTTGATGTGGAGTTGTTCTTTCTTTCTGCTGGTTAACTGGGCTAGAGGTCTATATTGTTTATCCTTTCAAAGAACCAGCTTTTGGATTCGTTGTTTCTTTATATTGTTTTTGTTTGTTTGTTTGTTTCGATTTTATGTTTTCTGGTCTGATGTTTGCTATTTCTTCCTGTCTGTTGGGTTTAGGGTTCATTTGTTGTCTCTCAGCTGTTTTTAGCTGCAGTGTTAGATCATTTATTCATGCTCTTTCTGTTTTGTTTTGTCTTAACACGGGCACTTAGGGCTATCAATTTCCCCCTTAGGACTGCCCTTAAAGTATTCCATAAGTTTTGTTGTGTGTATTGTCTTTTTCATTTAGTTCCAGGAATGCTTTATTTCTTTCTTTATTTCTCCCTGACTCATTCGTTATTAAGGAGTGTGTTTTTTAGTTTCCATGTGTTCTTGTATATAGAAGGGCTTATTCTGGGGTTCATATTGAGCTTTATTGCACTGTGGTCTGATATAATGCATGAAATTATTTCAATACTTTTATATTTGTTGAAGTGTTTTCTGTATCCCACTATGTGGTTGATTTGGGAGAATATTCCATGAGGTGCTGAGTAGAAAGTATATTCTTTGCTGTTCGGGTGAAATATTCTGTAGATGTCTATGAGGTCCATTTGGTGTATTGTATTGTTCAGTTCAGATGTCTCTCTGTTTATTCTTTTGTCTAGTTGACCTATCCAAAGGGCTCAATGGGGTATTGAAGTCCCCCAATATTAGTGTGCTGGGATTAATCTGTGTCTTGAAGTTCTGCAGAATTATGTTTGTAAAGTTTGGTGCTCCTTAGTTTCGTGCATAATCATTTAGGACTGTGAAATCTTCATGGTTAATTGTTCCTTTGATAAGGATGAAATATCCCTCTTCATCTCTCCTGATTAATTTTGCTCTGAAGTCCATGTTGTCTGATATTAGAATAGCAACTCCTGCTTGCTTTTTGGTACCAATTGCTTGGAATTTTTTCCCATCCCTTCACTTCAAGTTGGTGCCTGTCCTTGAGGTTGAGATTGGTTTCTTGTAGACAGCATACAGATGGATTCTGTTTCCTGACACTCCAGCTAAAAGCACTTGAGAGGCAACAACAGATGAACCTTAAATGCAATGGACAGGAAGAAATAACAAAAATCAGAGCAGAAATCATTGAAATAGAAACAAAGAAAACAATAAAAAATCAATGAATCCAAAAGTTGGTTCTTTGAAAGAATAAATAAGATAGACAGACTTCTACCCAGTTAACCAAAAGAAAGAAGGAAAAACTCCAAATCAATACAATCTGTGATGAAAAGGGAAATGTCACAACAGACAATGAAAAGATCCAGAAAATCATACAGGAATACTTGAAAAACCTATACTCTACTACGTTTGAAACCTAGAAGAAATGGATGATTATCTGAAATCCTATGAATCACCAAAGCTCAACCAAGAAGAGATTGACAGCTTAAACTGACCCATAATATATGAAGAAATTGTTTTGCCTTCTTTTTTATTTTTATTTTTATTTATTTCTGTGTATGAATGTACTGTCTGCATGTAGGTTTGTGCACCCGTGTCGTGCAATGCTGTGGAGGTCAGAAGAGGGTGTTGGATTCCCTTGGAACTGGAGTTCTCCTGGAACTGGAGTTACAGATGGTTCTCAGCCGCCATGTGAGTGCTGAGGATCAAACCCGGTTCCTCTGCAAGAGCGGTCAGCGCTCTTAACTGCTAGGCCATCCCTCCAGCCCCAATATATGAAGAAATTGAAGATGTACTAAGAAACCTCCCAACTAAAAAAAGCCCAGGCCCAGACAGTTTCACCGCAAAATTCTATAAAACATTTCAAAAAGAATTACAACCATTATTACTCAAATTGTTTAGAAGGATACAAACAGAGGGAATTCTCCCAAAATCCTTCTATGAATCCAGCATCACTCTATTACCAAAACCAGACAAAGATACAACCAAAAAGGAGAACTATAGGCTCTGTTTCCTAATCTATTCTCCCACTCTATGTTTTTTGATTGGGGAGATTATACCATTAATATTTAAGGATATTATTGAGAGATGTGTGTTGCTTCCTTTCACTCTATTTTCTGTTTACATTCTTGGTCTAGGTTTGTATTTCTGCAATTATACTTTTGTTAATTTCTCTCTCTAGCTCCTTAGGGGTAGGTAATCCTTTCCTCTGTCCTTTGAATTGCTTCAAGTATTTTCTGAAGGGTTGGTTTTATGGACATGTATTCTTCTGTCTCGTTTGTGTCATGAAAGATTTTTCTTTCTCCTTCAACTATAATCATCATTTTTGCTGGGTAAAGTAATCTGGTTTGCCATCTATATTTGTTTAATACTGGGAATACTTTAGTCTCTTTTACTTCCTTATACCCTGGAATCAGTACCATTGCTGCCACTGTGAAACTTGCACCATAGCTCAAGCAGAAGGGGTTTCCTCCCGTGGCCCATGTGACAGTGCCCTGTGCTCCTGCTGCTGGCTGGGTAATTCCAGCCATGCTGCTGCTCATGCACAAGAGATGTTTCACCTGGGTGTTGAACCCAGGCCTCTGAGGCACAGGTTCTGGAGCGGCTTCTGTTCACCTACCTTCTGGTGCCCTGTGCTCCCACTGATGATTATTATTATTTTGAAAGTGTTGGGCTGGAGAGATGGCCTAGCAGTTAAGAGTGCCGATTACTCTTGCAGAGGACCCGGGTTTGATCCCCAACACACACATGGTGGCTGAGAACCGTCTATAACTCTAATTCCAGGAGAACTCCAGTTCCAGGGGAATCCAACACCCTCTTCTGACCTCCGTGGCATTGCACGACACGGGTGCACAAACCTGCATGCAGACAATACATTCATACACATAAATAAAAAAAATAATAATAATAAAAGAAAGTGTTTTGTTCAGTAGGCTGAAGAGTATGTATGCCTGCTAAAATAAACATAGCTAAGATTTAAATTTAGGAATAATAGTAGCATCTATATTTGAATAACATATGACGAGAACCAATTCGCAGGTTAACTCCTAGAGGTAAAAGAGATGAAGTATATTGGGGCTGGAGAGATGACCTAGCGATTAAGAGTGCCGACTTCTCTTGCAGAGGACCCGGGTTCAATCCCCAGCACCCACATGGTGGCTGAGAACCATCTGTAACTCCAATTATAGGAGAACTCCAGTTCCAGGGGAATCTGACACCCTCTTCTGAACTCTACGGCATTGCACGACACAGGTGCACAAACCTACATGCAGATAGTACATTTATATAAATAAATAAATAAATAAATAAATAAATAAATAAATAAATAAATGAATAAATTTAAAATTATAAAAAAGAGATGAATTATAGTTAAAACATTGATCACAAACAAAAACAATCTCCTGTAATAGAAACAGTGGAACGTGGAACTGCCTCTGTAAAAACTGAGTAGGGACATGAGTCAAAGAATGTCATCGATGGGTTTAGAGGGAACTTAGGCAGGTGCAACCAAAGAATCAGCTTGTTGGTTTCTTGTACACAATAGCCAAGGTACAGTTGAATCTACTCAGATGTGAGAGATACAGGATGAAATTTTGAACCTGTGGAAAAAGCTATAAACTGGTTTAGTGTCATGAAGTACCAGGCCAGTTGCATCTCTTAGGATTCCTTGGGGAAGGTTCATGCTAAATTCTCTCTTCAGTAACTTGCAAAATACATTGCAGAACTATGAAAACTAGCCAGCTGAGGTGAAGCTTTGAAGTGGGCACAAGGTTGACTTCTCCTTCTTTGTTCTATGGTTCACGAATATAGTGTCTTCAGAAGTAGGGTCTTACCATGTTGTTGTTGTTCTGGTAGGTAACTGAGAGTAGAGGCAATGACCAGTATTGTTTGATAGTCTATGGGACCCCTAATCAATAGCTTCAAAAGAAGAAGTCCACTCCTAGCACAGGGCTTTTGCTTTTCAATCCTAATTATGGGGCAGTGTTCTCTCAATATAAGGTAACTCCTTTTACTCTCTTGTATAAGGTATATCTATATACTGTAAGTAGCATCCATACTGGTAGCTTTCCATATGGCTTTTTCTGAAGCCCTTTAGTATTGCCCTACCCTCCCATTCCACACCCTGTTTCACTCTGCCTACTCCATTCTTCCCCTTCCTCTCTTTATAGCATTTCATTCTACTTCATCTCCAAGGAAGTCTCCCCTATTGACTCATGGACTTTTTGACCTCACTGTATTTTGAAATTTAAACATTCATATCTAACATTTAAAAACCAGTGTCCAGCTATGAGAGAAAACATGTACATTTTTTTCTAAGTTGGGTTATGGTTATCTAAGGATATTTATATCCAGTTCTATCTTGAATTTCAAGTAAAAAAATCCCAGAATATCCAAAACAATCCTGAACAATAAAAGAATTATGAGAAGCATTACAATCACTGAACTGGACTTAGACTACAGAAATATAGTAGTAAAACACAACGTGGCACTACAAGGAAAACTGACCCACGAATAAATGGAAAATAATTGTGGACTCATATTTAACTTGTCACATTTACAGCCATCTGATTTTTGACAAAGGAGCCACAAATACACACTGCAGAAGAGACTGCACTTTCAAAAAATGTTGGTGGTGAAACGTGATAGCAACACATGGGAGAATGAAAATACATGGATATCTCTCAATATCCACAAAACTCAACTCGAAATGGATCAAGGACCTCAACAAAAGTCTTGAGATCCTGATACAGTCAGAGGAGAAAATATGCAATGCACTGGAGCTTATAGGCACAGGAAAGGAATTTCTGAATAGGACTCCTATAAAACAATCAATAAGTCCAACAACTGACAAATGGGACCTCAGTTCCACATTCAATGAAAATCCAATAAAAATATTCATGACATCTTTCAAAGAAAAAGAAAATCTATGCTAATAGATGTATAGAAACACAAATGACCCTGGACACTCAAAGCAATCTGAAGTAAAATAATAATGCTGGAAGAATCACCATACTATATTTCAAGATATATTACAGAGATATAGCAATAAACAGCATGATACTTGCATAGAAACAGACATGTAAGCACAAAACAAAATATTCTAAATGAGAAAAATAAGGATTTTTTTTCCTCTACAATATGGTGGAAAATTAAAAATACATTAAATCTTCAAAAATTCTTAAAGAGAAAAAGGGGGTAAACTGAGATTCATTCCTCATAGAACTTACAATTTCCCTAGACATCTCCTATAAACATATGGAAAAACTGACATAATTTCCACTTGAAGGACATAAGTTGAATTTTCCCTTTAGGTACATATACAGACACAAATATATCAGATGTTTTGCTCTCTTCCAACTCTTTTTGTGCTTTAAGGGACTGGAAATCATTTGAGTCCAGGAAGATAATAGTCCAATTTATTTAATAAGAAGCTCTGGGAATTTTACTATTCTGGTATTTAAGATGTTATAAATTTTAAACCCATTCTTGTTGCTCCTCATCCACCATTACACAAAACAGCCTACATGTAAAGCCATGACATCTTCCTAGGAATGCACTATTGAGAACTAGTAGACATCTTAGAGAGTCTGTGTGTTCTAGTGAAAAAAGGTGCATCAGAAAATAAAAGAGAAATTGAGTGCTGAGGTTTTGTCTAGAATAATGAGAATGTGCAGAATCACTCAGTATGACAAGGTGATGACCTCTAGGTGTCAGAGATTGCACTGTTTAAATGTTGTTCTGCTTATTTCTCTTACTTTTGGGAATCCGGAGCTTATTTTCAGCATAGCCGGCAACTCTCCCTCAGCATTTCCTACAATCTGTAGTGTCCTGACAGATTTCTTACATCTACATTTTTTATTCATTAAGTACTCACCAAAATATATTATTGACCAGGTATTGGGTTTCTTTGTTGCATTTCTCTGAGATATTACCTGAGTATTTCACTGGCTTATTTGAATTAACTAACATTACTTCTATACTGTTGGAGTTATTGCTTCACCATCAAAACCAAAGTAACATTAACTAAACTATTATGTCTGAAACTCAACATTCTATGAATTTTCTTTTATTTTCAAGTTAACAATCTCATTTGATGGTTGGCAAAATACATATGATTGATATTGGAAGAGACTCAATTATCATGTTAATGAGTTCAAAACACAGTGTAATGTTTAAATAACCTGTTGGCTGGTTTGAAATTGTAATTTGGATAATTGGATTAATCAGTTATTCTTTTTATTCATTTTATTTTATATGCATATGTGCCTGAGTGCATATATTTGCACACATTGCAAGTTTCCAAAAAGACATCATGGAACTGGAGTTAGTGTAGGCAGCTATGACCTACCATGTGGGTTCTGTGAACTGATTCAGAGTTTTCTATAAGAAGAGTAAGCATTCAGTCAGGTGCAGTGCCACATGCCATTAATCCCAGCAATCAAGAGACAGAGGTAGGAGGATGTATTCAAGGCCAGCCTGGTCTAGATAGCAAGTTGCATGCCAGCTGTGGTTACAGGGTGACCCTGTCTACAAAGGAGAAATAAAAGAAAGAATAACATTCTTAACTACTAAGTCATCAGTACAAGCAACTGGAAAGTATTCTTTTGTTGATTTGTTTTGGTTTGTTTTGTTTTGCTTACCAACATGCAGAGCCTTAGCACCAAAGGAAATGTATTTTTTTTTTTTGGCAGGCAAATGGAGCATCTTTATTATTATATTTCATTATAACTGAAAGCAACTGTGCTATTATAATCTGAAACTCTTTTTTAAACATATTTATTGATGCTTTGTGCATTTCATACATCATTTTCCAATTCTGTTCAGGCATATTTCCCTTTCCCTTCCCCCCCACCCCCACCCCAACTGAGATCATGCATTCTGCCATAACTGTCCTGAATATTTCTCTCAGTTATTTTTTTCATTTTTTAGCTATAAGTGATAATCCATGAGTACAAGCATCCTTCATGTAAAACCAATTTGCAGGCTGCTGTGCCCAAACCCCCACAGCCCCAACTTCCAGCGGGGGGTGAGGGGTTGTATGTTCAATCAGGTTGATCAAATGAGTGTCCAGACTACATTGCTGTAGTTTCACCATTCACCCCAATCGCAGCCCTTACATTCTACCACACCCCCTCTTCTGCAGATTATTCTCTAGGCTTAGAAAAGGGCACAGGTGGATGAGAAGCAAAACAGTCCACTCTCTCTGGAGCTGTTGTCTTGGACTCTGGTCAATTCTGGCTGTTTCCTTTCATGGGCTGACAGTTTGTCCAGGAATAACCTTTCAATCCTACTAATGAAGCACAAGCAATTAGATATATAGGTATTTAAACAGCATTAATAGTTATGGTAGGTTACTTTGGTATAGACAATTATGTTTAGATGATTAGGTTACTTTGGTATAGACAATTATGTTTAGATGATATGTTGATCCATGAATTACATTTTTTCCTGTTAAATATGACAGGGTCTTACTGTGGCTTATGACAACTCCTAACCTGTAGAGGATGTAAGCTTGTGGCATCAGCCATGGGTTACTCCTCCAAGGAGAGAGCCAATAGCCAATTAGATTTGGGATATACAGGCATATGGCTGCCTCTGCTGCACAGTATTTCCAGGTAGGTGAGGTGTAGCTGGTATTGACAGTGGAGTCTTGCTTGACTCAAGGAGACCCGTATTTACTTTATTGGTTAAGTGGCCTTTGGTAACATTCTCTGGTGTTCCAGAGGCCATCTGTACACTTGCATGTGTGGTCTCAATACATCTTTCCCATGTTAACGTCAGGTCTTCAGTAGCAGGGCCTTATTGCCTCTCTTCTTGCAGGTATCCCAGTTTAGAGTCAAGGAGCCTTTACCTTTTGTGGGGCATTAGATCCCCTGGCCAATATCTCCCTGGAAGAATAATCCATTACTGATGTCAGAGCTCCTGTATTGATATATTTTGCTTAAGTGCATAGTCTAAGGACTTTAGTAATATATTTGGTTCTGAACAGAGAATAAACCTTTTCACAGTTTTATGTCTATTAGTCAATTAAAGAAGGCAGTTTTACCAGTTATATAAGAGATTACCTCAATAATAGCTGTCTCCAATTTACAGTCGGAGAGCGACCTCATCATCGTCATATTTCTCCTTGTTCTGGGGGGAGGTAAGAAAGTCTCTCATATCAATACCTTTGCGGCACCTAGAAGGTAAGTTTCATTAGCACTCATTATAAATAGCTGTTACATGTAGGAGCCACAGAGGGGTTCGATGTTTATGGCAATCTGAGGCTTTTCTTCCTTTCGATGTTCAGATGGGTCAGCCTTTCAGTCGGCACTTTCTGGTACATCCTGCTCAATGCAAAGCTGTGTCTTTTCTTTCTCAGCCGTTAAGTTGGTGACATTTTGTCCTGTTGGAACACAAATCTTTTCCCATAGTTAGTTTTAAGATTTGAATTGCAAGGTTTTTGACTAAAAGGTTTCATGTCTATCTGTACCCCACCCCTTTTTTTTTAACCCATGAGTCTCCAGAAGACAGTTGTATTATACATAACTATAGGGTGGAATCAAGTCTCAGATTTCATCAAATTCACCCATGTTGTTGTGGGTGACTATATATGATTAACTTGGGGCACAAGCTTAATTTTTATGTTAAATCATCTTAAAGAGAATGCTACAAGGTGTTACTGTACAACAGAGAAACTATAGAGAACATTTGTATGTGCCAATCCCAGAGTTATTGCTCTACAAATTTTATGTAAAACAAATGTGGACAACAGCGTTTTATATCTCCATTTAACTCAGATGCATTACTGTTTTTATCAGAGTCTGTAAAACAATGTTGTTTAGGATACACATATTTACTTTTAATAAGTCCTAAAACAACATGTATCCTGTAGACAGTGTCTAGTCAAAACTGGGTACTTGTTGAACTCATGTCAATTAAATATGCATTAATCGAATATACACCCGTGTCCCTTTCCCACCCCTCCCCCCTTCCGAATTCACCATTTCCGTCTGTTTTCTGATGCAGTCTTTCTGTTGTTGTTCTTTTACTATGCATCCCTCTCCATGAGCAATATTTATATCTGGGTTGTTGGTACTAGAATCCACATATGAGGGACACCATTTGTCGTTTGTTTTTCTGGGACTGTGTTACTTCACGTAACATAATGTCTTCTAGCTCCATCCATTTACCTGCAAAGTTCATGATATTGTCCCTCTGTACCGCTGCATAGAACTCCATTGTATACATGTACCACATTTTCTCTATCCACTCTTCAGTTGAGGGGTACCTGGGCTGGTTCCAGCTTTTTGCTATTGTGAACAGAGCTGCAATAAACATAGCTGTGCATGTATCTTTGCAGTAAGATGTGTCTTGTGAGTATATACCCAGGAGTGGTATGACTGCATCAAATGGAAGGCTCGTTTTGAGTCTTCTAAGGGTTCTCCACACTGATTTACATAGTGGCTGTACCAATTTACATTCCCACCAGCAATGGATGAGTGTTCTCCTTTCCCCACAACCTCTCCAGCACTTGGTATCATTTGTGTTCTTGATCCTAGCCAGTCTTATTAGAGTAAGGTGATATCTCAAAGTGGTTTTAATTTGCATTTCCTTAATTATCAGAGATGCTGAACACTTCTTAAGATGTTTCTCGGCCATCTCTATTTCCTCCTCTGTGAAGTCTCTATTCAGATCTTTGCTCCATCTTTTGAG
>VZQC01007972.1:3335386-3384495 GCA_009823505.1 Rhizomys pruinosus
AGTTTGTCATTGTATCCCTCTAGGTCCTTTTTGAGTTTTTCATTCTCTCTCTTTAGTTCTCTATATTCTTTATTTTTTTCTCCCTCTAGTTCTTTCTGGAGTTTGTCAATCTGTTCCTTTAGTTCTTTCTGATGTTTGTCATTGTATCCCTCTAGGTCCTTTTTGAGTTTTTCATTCTCTCTCTTTAGTTCTCTGAATTCCTCTTTATGTTCTTTAATTTCTCTGCATAGGTCTGCAATTATTCCTCTAAGATCTGTTCCTTGGATCTCCTCCAAGGGGTTCCCATTGTAGCTATCTCCTACTGGTTTGGTAGCGCTTAATGCAGGATTTTCCTGTGCCTTTCCCATGTTGTCCCTTCACCGTTTTCCTGGCATGTGGGCTTCCCTTTTGTGGTTCAGATCACAAATAGCTTTTAGAAAAAGATAATAAAAGACATCCTAAAGGATAACGGATAAAGTTGAAGTAAACACTACTTTTGAAGATTTTGTGGCAATAATCAGTTCAACCAAAAGATCAACTACTTTGGAATGGCCTTTTTAAGACACAGTTATAGTTTCAACTAGCAGGGAATAGTCCGGGGAGGAGACACAGGGTTCTACAAAAAGCAGTATATGCTGTGATTGAGCAAATGGTACTGTTTCTTCAAAAGCTAAGTTTTATGGGTCCACGAATCAAGGGGTCAAATATGAATGATACCATTCACCAGCACCTGAACTGATCCAATAAGAAAATTTTTACTTCTTTTATCACAATTTTATGCTCATGTGGCCTAGAAGTATTGGCTCCAAAGAGGAGTAGTGAGTCTGCCACTCAGTACAACAAACATTCCATCAAACTTGGACTTTGGCTACCTGAAGCTCCTGTTGCCCTTGAGACAAGAGATTAAGGAAAGATTCATTGTGTCAGGAAGATATGATCAATCTAAACCCTTAGGAGCAAATTGTACTACCACTCCATAACAGAATTAAGAATGAATGTTTTGGAATGCAGGAGATCCTTTAGCATGTCTCTTGGTGTTACTATGTCCCATGATAAAAGTTGGAAGGAAACTACAAAAACATAATCCAAGCAGGATGATAAATGGTTCAGACAATTCAGAAATTAGGGTATGTGTCATACCCCAGGTAAAGACCTCCTGAGGTGATTGCTGAGGGTGGAGTGATACAGAATGAGTAATAGAAGATACTGATAAATACATCTATGGTCACCTGACCAGCTACAGAAATTATCACTGTAATTGTCATAAGTGTTTCTATTTTTTATATCTTTTTGTTCATATATATATGTATATATATACATATATATATGTATATATATATACGTATATATACATATATATATATGTATATATATGTATATATACATATATATATACATATATATATGTATATATATATGTGTGTGTGTGTGTGTGTGTGTGTAAAAGAGACATTTCTGTCTTCTCCTATTCTTTAGCATGGACTACAACATCAGTTGAGACAGTATTAATGGTACTTAATTGTTGAGTCCATACTATAATGCTTAAGTTATGAGATATTAAAAGACTTTAGAGGGACTTTGTCATCTATTTTGGGAAAGAATTATTGAATTTTGATGAAGTGGTATAGTTATAACATATTGGGCAGAATTATTACCTTGCTATTTTCATCTGGAAACTAAATGGATAAGAAACTAAATATAAATGTGACTAAGGAGTGTCAAGTTGACAAGGGCTTGACTTGTTATGATTAATCCTGATTGCTAACTTGAGATAAAATACATGTATCTGTTTCATTCCTCTAGAGAATGCTGCCTACTACAGGTGATAAAGTTAAGAGTGTTTGCTGTCAAAAATACAGATATCATACAAAAAAAGCAATGTTTCAGGAAGGATAAAAAGGCAGGTTAATCTTGGTGTATCTGACTTGAGGAACTAAAACAACACTCATTTGTGCTGGTGAGAGGCTGAATTTACTGACTTTATAGGTCTCTTCTATAGGTGATAAGAAAACCAACAACTTGTACAGCAGAGTGGAAATTACTATTTTTCATGTTACTGTTTTTATTGGCACATAATCATTGTACTTAGTAATGGGTTTCATAATGATATCTTCATGTGGGTATATAATACAGTTTGATTATACCCCCACCTTCCTCTTTATCTCTGCTCTTGGTCCCATTAGTCCCCTTCATTCCCTTAGGCAGTTCTGCATCTACATGCATGTGATATATAAGGCATACTTGACATACTTAAATTCATTCTCATATTTAATAAAAAATTTGCCTCAGAATCTGACTCTCACATTTGGGCATTTCTTGAAAGCCTTGGAGATTTGGGCTCTCTTTGATAACTTAATATTCAGACTCTTCACTTACTCCTAAACTTAAATCACATGAAGTTTTTTCTCTTATTTTTTTTTATTGAGCTTTTGTACATAATATAGAACATTTCTTAATTTAGATCCTTCCCTGAGCTTTTGTCCAAAGCAGTTGGGCGTAATGCATAATGGAAACAACAACAACAGCAACAGAAAGGACTGCCTCAAAGAAATGACTGAAACAGTGAACTACTGCTCAAAACAGTCAACTTCCTGATGGAGAATATTGAGAAAGACTGAGAAAGAGATGAAAAGCATGTTTGGCAGAATGCGGAAAAAAAAAAAAAAGAAATACTAAGAAGCACTCACATAAGATAAATACTGTGTTAGACACAATGTCATGACAAACTAGTTTTGTTTTCCTCATTCTTTTGACTTTGTGCATACATACCCTCCACCCATATACCAAAAGCTCCTAACTCTGAAAATAAATGGTAGTTTAGTTCTAGAACCTGTTAAAGGAGTCACAATATAAGAGCACAGTTGTCTTCAGATCATGAGGAATATAACATTAACATTGCTTAGTTTGCCTTACAACTAGGTACTTGGCGCTAAGAAAAAAACATTTTAGATCGTTTCCCCCATCCCTGCCTTCACCCCTCCTCACACCAGAACTGATTCTTTCTGCCATACATGTTAAGACCTGTCGTGCATCTTTTTCTGTCCTATTTAATTCTTCCAATGCAGAAGTTTACTGTTTTGGTCTGATCTTTGAGTGAGCCTTTTGTTGTTCCATTCTATTTTATATTACTCCAAAATATATATCTATATACTCCACATATATGCCAAGTTTATAACATCTGAAAATAAAATATAGGTTAATTCCAAAACACATTAGGGATTCACAGTTTAACATTAAACTTGCATGAAGGTAAAAAAAGACATTTAACTTTACATTCCTAAATTGCATAGCATGTTGATGTATGTTCTGATGTACTTTTAAAAAATTTTTTTCTTAAATATTTTTAATTTTTATTTATTTTTGTATGTGTATGAATGTATTGTCTGCATGTAGGTCTGTGCACCCTTGTTGTGCAATGCCGTGGAGGTCAGAAGAGGGTCTCGGATTCACCTGGAACTGGAGTTCTCCTGGAATTGGAGTTACAGACGGTTCTTAACCGCCATGTGGGTGCTGGGGATCGAACCCGGGTCTTCTGCAAGAGCAGTCAGTGCTCTTAACCACTAGGCTATCTCTCCAGCCCCTATTCTGATGTACTTTTAAAATGAGCTTTGTTCTTTCTCATAAACCTTAGGACTGAGGAAAATAGAGACACAAACTTTGAGCTGTATCTATGGTAATATCAGTCAATGTAGTATTTTTAATAACGAATTACCCACCTTGACTTACATATAGGGATTTGGTGCTAGGACCCACCAATGAGGAAAACCGATACATTCATTTTTGTTCTGATACTATGTACTTCATTTAGCATAATGGCTTTGGTTTCCATCCATTTACCTGCAAATTTATATGTTGCCATCATTTACCACTGCATAGAGCCATTGTGATAAAGTGCCCATATTTCATTACCCACTTCATCAGTTGGGAATATTTTGGGTTGGTTTCAGCTCTTCATTCACTGTTGTGAAGAGTGACAATAAACATGGTCTGTGCACGTGATCTCTTGTATATAGGATGTATCCTTTGGAGAATATTATATATATATATATATATATCACTAATATATACTAATAGTTATATCCAGGATTAGTATAATTGGGACAAGATGGTGTAGGTACCCCTTTAGTCTTTAAGATTCTCACATTAGGCTTTCAATTGGGGTGTGCACGGAATTTCCAACCAGCAGTGAATGAGTATTCCCCTTTCCCCCAAAACCTCTCCAACATTTGATATTTGATTTCTTGCTCTTACCAAGGTAAGTTATTTCTAACATAGCTCTTTCAGAAGTCTGCCATCAGTTTATATACTTCTGAAATTAGTTACAGCATTTCTGTCCTTCAAATGAATTAATCACTCAATGGCAACATCACTAGAGACTGAAGTCTCCTTTGATGTAAGGACATTTATCATGCATTACACAGCTGCTGTAATAGCAGGATGCCGACTGCCAAGGCCACTGAAAGTATTTTAATAATAACAGAGTCCTAAGAGAGAAACTTCTACTTTTGAAGTTAAAAATCTGTTTATGGAAGGCAAGAATTAAACAGCTACAGCAGTATGGTAAAGAATATAAGGAGATTTTTAAGAAGAAATAAATTAACCTTCCAAACCTCCATGAGAATAAATATATTGACTGTAAGTGGATGACTGTACCTGATACAGAAAAATTATTAGGGAAAAGTATTTGATTTTGGCATGGCTATTTTTGGGAGGCTATCTCTGGCAGAGTTTCTCTATAGTAGGGAAGGCTAATTGCTTAAAGACTAAAGGGATGGCCCAATTTACTCAATGAAGTTTATTGAGAATTTGAGCCCCACATTTCTAGAAAGTTTAAATAAGCTCCCAGTATCCCAGGGCAAACCATCTTGCAATGGCTGGCAATAGATTTGTGAATTCCCAGATTCATATATCTCCCCATAGTGTTAGGAATCATTCATGCATGAAACAGCCAGGAGAAGCAGGTGTTTTTGATGCCACAGGAAAGAAATAAAATATCCTGTTAATTAAGTAATCAAAGGGGTGTCTACACAGAAGCAATCTATGGAGGAGATTTTATCCAATTAAATAAAGAGTGAAACACATGCAAAAACATTTCTCAGAGTGTCGTTTTCAATCACCAGAGTATGCATCACCTGGGAGCTTGTTAAACCTGCCTCCGTGACCTTCATCCAGGAGACAGCATAAACCCTAGGGTTTAAGTTCAGGTCTTTGTGTTTAATAAAACTTCCAAGTAAAATTCACTTGTGCCTGGATAATATTTGAAGAGAACTTCCCTAAGGGGCTTGTTAAATGGATGGGGCAGAACATTCTGTGATGCATCTTTAGAGATTTCAGGGCTGTCATCTTACAGCTTAAATCACCACCTAAAGAAATGCTGGTGCATTTCTCTTTAAATTCATAGTGTTTATTTCCCTAATGTTTTCCCATCATTCACACTTATTTGGAAAGTCTTTGCATATTTAACAGTCATTATTTCTTTGTTATAATGCTTTTATTGATGTTTTGTAGGTTTCAGACATTTCTCAGCTCAATTTAGACATATTCTTTCACTTCCCCCATTCCACCTCGGATCATGCATTCTGTCATAACTGTCCTGCATCCTTCTCTGAGTCTTTTTTTTATATTTAGGAATTCACATTTTCTTCCTCTAATTTTATATTACTCTAAAATATGACATTTAGGAATTCACATTTTCTTCCTTTAATTTTATATTACTCTAAAATATGATACTTTCCACCCATATTCAGTAATTACAGAGTCTGAAAGAAAGCAGTGGGTAGATTCTAGAGCCTGTTAAGAGATTTATATTATAACAAAATCCTTGCTGCCAGATAAACAGAAATATAACAATAATGTTTGTTCAGCTTGCCTTCCTCATCTGGGAGTTTGGTGTTACCATCCACAAATGAGGGAAACCATTCACTGCTTGTTTTTCTGGGACTGTGATATTTCACCTAGCATAATGGCTTTGAGTTCCATCCATTTACCTGCAAAGTTCATGATGTCATCTTTTCTTACCCCTGAATAGTACTCCATTGTGTAGATGAACCATATTTTTGTCATTCCCTGGTCTGTTGAAGGGCATTTGGCTTGGTTCCAGCTCTTCACTATTGTGAAAAAGCTATAATAAACATGGATGCACATATATCTTTGTGGTAGGATGAGTCTTTTGGGTATATACCCAGGAGTGGTATGACTGGGTCAGGTGGTAGGCTCATTTTGATTCTTTTAAAGGTTCTCCACATTGCTTACCATAATGGTTGTACAAGCTTACATTCCCACCAGTATAGTAGTGGATGAGTGCCCACCCCCACAACCTTGCCAGGATTTGGTGTCTTTTGTTTTCTTGAACTTAGCCAGTCATATCAGAGTGAGATGATATCTGAGAGTGGTTTTAATTTGCATTTACTTAATTAATAATGATGATGAACACTTTTAAAATGTTTCTCAGCCATTTTTAATTCCTCACTGGTGAAGTCGCTGTTCAGCTCTTTACTCCATTTTTTGAGTAAGTCATTTGTTTCCTTCTTTGTTTTTGGAGTAGTCTATATATTCCTGATGTTAATGCTCTGTCAGATGTATCACTGGTGAAGATCTCCTCCCACTCTGTGGGTTTTCTCTTCACTTCATTGATTGTTGCTCTGTACAGAAGCTTTTGAGTTTGATGAGGTCCCATTTATGGACAACTGACCTTATTTCCTGTGCAGCTGCTGTCTGATTCAGAAAGTATTTTCATATGCTTATGTCATGTAGGTTGTTGCCAACTTTTTCTTCTATCACTTTCAGGGTTTGGGGTTTCACAATGAGATCTTTGATCTACTTGGAGTTGATTTTTATAAAGGGTGAGAGATAGGGGCTTAATTTTGTTCTTCTACAAATGGTGATCCAGTTTTGCCAGCACCATTTTCTGAAGATGCTATACTTACTCCTTTGAGGTTTTTTTGCCCCTTTGTCATATATGAGGTGGCTGAAATTGTATGAGCTCAAGTTTGGATCTTCAATTTTGTTCCATTGGACAATGGGTCTGTTTTTGTGCCAGTACCAGGCTGTCTTTATGACTATGGCCCTGTATTATAGCTCAGAGTGGTAGAGCAATCTCCTCTGTGTTGCATTTTTCACTCAAGTTTGCTTTTGTTATTTGGGCACTTTTCTTTTTACATATGAATTTAAGGATTTTTTTTTCTAAGTCTGTGAAGAAGCTCATGGGGAATTAGATTGGGACTGCATTGAATCTGTATATCAATTTGGGCAAAATGGACATTTTTACTATATTAATTTTTCCAATCCATGAGCATAGGAGGTCTTTCCATTCTTTGATGAAATGTTCAATCTTCTTCTTCAGGGGTCTAAAATTTTTGTTGTAGAGATCTTTGGTATCTTCGGTTAGGTTTATTTCCAGATATTTTATCATTTTTGAGGCTATTGTGAGTGGGAAGGTCTTCTTATTTTCCTTCTCCACTTGTTTATTGTTGGTGTAAAGAAAGGCTACTGATTTTTCAGGTTAATTTTGTAGCCCACCACTTTACTAAAACTCTTTTATAATTTTTAGAACTGTTCTGATGGAGGTTTTAGCATCCCTTAGGTAAACTATCATATCTGCAACAAAGGATAGCTTAACTTATTCTTTTCTGATTAGTACTACTTTAATTTCCTTCTCTTGTCTTATTGTCCTAGCAAGCATTTCAAGCACTATGTTGAAGAGGAGTGGTGATAAGGGGCAGCCTTGCTGGGTTCCCACCTTTAAGGGAAATGTTTCCAATATTTCTCCATTTAGGATGATGTTGGCAGTGGGTTTGCTACATATGGCTTTGATCATGTTGAGGAATGTTTCCTTGGGTCCAATTACCTCTAGGACTTTAAACATTAAGGGATGCTGGATCTTGTCAAAGACCTTTTCTACATCAATTGAGATGACCCTGTGGTTTTTGTCTTTCAGGCCATTTATGTGTTTTATGCTATTTATTGATTTATGTATGTTGAACCATCCCTGCATCTCTGGTATGAATTCAACTTGATCAGGATGAATGATCTTTTTGATGTGAGTCTGCATGCAATTTGCAAGTATTTTGTTGAGAATTTTTGCATCTATATTCATTAATGAGATAGGTCTACAACTTTTTTTTTTGCTTGTATCTTTGCCTGGTTTCGGTATTAGAGTGATGCTGGCTTCATAGAAGGAGTTTGGAAGAATTCCTACTGTATCCTTCTGAACAGTTTGAGTAGTAAGAGGTTGTAGGACCTCTTTAAATGTTTTATAGAATTCTGCTGTGAAACCATCTGGGCATGGGAGTTTTTAGGTGGGAGGTTTTTTATTACATCTTCAATTTTCTCAAATATTATGGGACTGTTTAAACTGTCAATCTGTTCTTGGATAAGCTTTGTTGGTTCCCAGGATTTCAGCTATTCATCCATTAATACTAGGTTTTCAAATTTAGTGGAGTATAGGTTTTTGAAGTATTCCCATATGGTTGTCTGGATCTTTTCTTTGTTGTGATGTTTCCCCTTTCATCATGAATACTATTGATTTGGAATTGCTCTTTTTTTTTTTTTTTTTTTTTTTTTTTATGTGGGGTGGGGGTTTTTTTTTTTTTTTTTTTTTTTTAAAAACCTCGGTTTTTGTTTTTTTTTTTTTTTTTTTTTTATGTGGGCACTTAGTTCTATAAATTTCCCTCTCAAAACTGCTTCTAAAGTATCCCACAGGTTTTGTTGTGTTGTATTGTCTTTTTTTGTTCAGTTCCATGAATAGTTTTATTATTTCATTCTTTATTTTCTTCCCTGATGCATTCATTTATTCAGGATTGTTTTGTTTAGTCTCAATGTGTTCTTGTAGCTAGTTGGGCTTATTCTGGTGTTCATATTGAGCTTCATTGCACTGTGATATGATAGACTGCATGGAATAATTTCAATCCTTTTATATTTGTTGATATTTCTTTTGTGCCCAGTATGTGGTCGATTTTGGAGAATGTTCCATGATGTGCTGAGTAGAAAGTATGTTCTCTGGTGTTTGGGTGGAATATTCTGTAGATGTCTTTGAGGTCCATTTGGTGTATTGTATTGTTAAGTTCTGATGCTTCTCTTTTTTATTTTTTGTCCTGTTAATCTATCCAAGGGGCTCAGTAGGGTGTTGAAGTCTCCCACTATTATTGTGCTAGGATTAATCTGTGTATGGAGGTCCTGCAGAGTAGTGTATATAAAGTTAGGTGCACCAAAGTTTGATACATAGACATTTAGGATTGTGAAGTCTTCATGGTTAATAGATCCTTTGACAAGGATGTAATGGCTCTCTTTGTCTCTTCTGATTAATTTTACTTTAAGATCTTTGTTGCCTGATATTAGAATAGCCACTCCACCTTGTTTCTTTGTACAATTTGCTTGGAATATTTTTCCATCCTTTCACTCTAAGGTGGTGTCTTTCCTTGAGGGCGATATGGGTTTCTTGTAGACAGCATATAGAAGGATTCTGTCTCCTAATCCATTCTCCCAGTCTATGTCTTTTGATTGGGGAGTTTAGACCATTAGTATTTAAGTTTCTTATTGAGAGATGTGTGTTGCTTCCTTTCACTTTATTTTTTGCTTGCATTCTTGGTCTAGGTTTATATTTACTCTGTTATACTTTCATTGATTTCTCTCTTTAATTGCTTAGGCATGCTTGCTCCTTTCCTCTGTTCTTTGGATGGCTTCGAGGATTTTCTGACATGCTGGTTTCTGAGACATGTATTCTTGCATCTTGTTCATGTCATGAAATATTTTTCTTTCTCCTTCAACTATTGACATTTTTACTGGGTATAGTAGTCTGGGTTGGCATCTAAGTTGTTTAGTACTGGGAATAATTCGGTCCACATTCTTCTAGCTTTCATAGTTTGCACTGAGAAGTCAGCTATGATTCTGATGGGTTTCCCCTTATATGTAACTTGTTTTTCTTTTGTGACTTTTAGTATTTTGTCTTTGTTTTGCGCATCTAGTGTTGTAAAAGTTATATGGTGTGGGGAATTTCTTTTCTGGTCCTGTCTATTTGGTGTTCTATGTGCTTCTTGTATTTGTATGGGTTTGTTTTTTTTTTCAGTTTGGAGACATTTTCATCTATTATCCTGTTGAAGATCTGTTCAATAGTTGTCTTGGGATTCTTCAACTTCCTCTATCCCTATGGTGCAGAGGTTTTGTCTTTTCATAGTGTCCCACATTTCCTGGTTGTTCCACTCTTATGTTTTTTAAATTTTTCAAAATCTTCACTTGAGCATTCTAGTTGCTTCATGTTATCTTCCAGGTCTGATATTCATTTTTCTGCTTCTTCCATTCTGCATCTGAGTGTTTTTTCCCATGTTTTCCTGTTGATTGGATGAATGTTCAATTTCCTTTTTCATTTCATTCTGTGATTTCTTTAGTTTCCACTTCCTTCTGGAGCCTATCATTATCATCTTGTAGCTCCTTGGTTCAGTTTCTTTTTTCATTTCAGCCTGGTATCTTTTCAGCTTTTCTACTTTCTTCTGGAGTTTGTAATTTTCTCCCTTTAGTTCTTTCCAATGTTTGTCATTATCTCCCCATAGGTCCTTCTTGAGTTTTTCATTCTCTCCCCTTAGTTCTTTAATTTCTTGGAGTATGTCTTCAATTGTTCTTCTAAGGTTAGTGTCTTGGTTTCCTTCCTGGGAGATCTCATAGTAGGAATCTTCTGTAGGGTAGGTAGAGTTTGGTGTGGATTTATTATGAGCTTTTCCCTTGTTGTTTTTTCTTTGTGTCTTGGCCATGTGGATTTGTTTGTTTGTTTCTTTGGATTCTGGTGCCTCAACTTTGGCTGTGCAGACCATAATCACTAATACTGCTCCTGATAGATCATTTGCACCACAGCTCCACCAGGTGCAGTGTGGGGGTGGATTGGTGGGAGGTAGTGCTACTTTGGCCTGCACTGGTACCTTGTTGACCTGCTGTGCCCCTGAGACCTGTCTAGGAGCACCCACACTTGGTGCTCTCTGGAACCCAAGCTTGGATGTTTTGGGGGCGGGTGGCATGCCCCACAGCCTCAAAGCAGTTCTGCTTTGCCTTACTAGCACCGCACTGAGTCCGGGCCTGTGCTCTCTAGAACCCAAGCTGGAAGATTCATGGGTTGTATGGCAGGCTCCCAAGGCTCAAGGCAGTTCTGCCTTGCCTTACCAGGACCACACTGAGTCCAGGCCAGTGCTCTCTGTAACCCAAGCTGAGAGGTTCTGGGGTCGAGTGATAGGCCCCCAAGGCTCAAAGCAGTTCTGCCTTGCCTTACCAGCATTGACAGTCATTATTTATTTTGCTATGGTGTTCCCTTGAACATTATCTCACTGTAAAAGCACCATCATTTACCATTTTCAAGATACATGCTGATTGTCTACTCATTTGAGAAATGCCAAGCCTCTTGCCCTTCCCACATCCATACATCACCATTTTCAGCTAACATTAAAAATTACCAAACATTTTAATTTCTATTGGTTTGAGTTAGTTCTATTTATGTGAAAAGTAATGCAAGTGTCTGTCCAAAGATTGAAATGTATTGAAATTCCTGCAGAAAATATTAATGGCTTGTAGTATATTGTGCTGTGAAAATTGCCTTAATTCAACTAAAAATGACCCTTTATTTGAATAAACTTCTTAATTTTATGTTTTAATTGTTTTAAATCAGTATACAATGTGTTAAATAGCATCATTACCTGTGGGGCTGCTGACCCTATGGTTGAGCAGAGTGAAGAGGGTATGTGTGTGTGGCATTGATGGCCCTGAAACCAAAAATGCAGATGCAGGACTTATGATCCCATGGTCAAACACACAGCTGCAGGACTGATGGCCCTGAAAACAAACAGAAAGCTGCAAGGCTGACGGTCCTGTGGCCAAACATGCAGCTTCAGGACTGATGGTCCAACATATGAACACGCAGGTGTGCAACTGCTGGCTCCCAAAATCAAACAAGGTGAAGAGCCAGCTGTGGCATTGATGGCCCCACAATCAAGCACACATGCAGTAACAGCCTGGGAATCACATGATGTTGTAGAAATCCATGAAATCCTTTTATTCTATATAACAGGCTGCTTATATAGGTGTAAGTTGGACAGTCATTACATTGCATGATATTACCACCCAATGGTCAATTTTAGATCTGCATTTCCCCCTTCTGTTTTTGCCTCCACAAGCTCAAGAGCATGATAGTAGTGGTGGTCAGTTGCCTTTGTCTGTCTTGAATGTCCATGACTATCTTGTAAAACAATAAGCAACTCTGATAATCAATGCCCTTGTGAGAACCAAATATTGGGTAAAGCAATTAACAAGCATAAACAATAAACATAAGCAATATCCATGTGAACCCAATTACAAGCATCTGTGTCAAATTCTTGTACAACCCAGGGTCCCAAGTCTAGTTGAAGAGATTCTCATACACAAACACGCTGATCAAATAAAAGTTCAGTCAATATTTGCTACAGATTATTTTCCTACTGAAGGATGTGCCTGACTCCTGAAGCAACGGCTCCTGTAGCCTAGGACGATAGCCTTTGCAACTCTTTTGTTATGATGATGAAGGGTGACTGAACGCCCTGATGTGGTCTGCTCTTCCCAAGGCATGGTGAGATTCATGGACAATCACATGACTGATGGCATTCTTCTGGGTTTCTTCCACCCTTTTTAGATGCTCAGATGGGCCAGCTTCTCTGCCAGTGGGTTTTGGTCCATCTCTTACAGTCCAAGGATGAATGCTTCTCACCAGAACTCAGATGGGGCAGGGCGCCATCTGTGGAAAGACACAAGCAAGCCCTCTTCCATTTGTTAGCAGGGGTCTGGACCCTTCCAGCATCCTGACACTGGATCTCACCAAAGTGAGAGCCTCATTATGCCCTGTTAGAGAGGGTTCCAATGCTTGTAGACTGAGGTTATCCTGTCTGGTTTCAAAATTGGCAGAGAGTTCATATTAAAGAGTGTTCTGCACACAGCATCATGGGGGAAGGATAAATAGGCCTCCCACTTCTGTTTCTCTACTCTATGATATGCAGGGTTCAGCCATTCCAGAGGTCCATGAGAATCCCTTCACCCCTACTGGACAATTTCTTGGAGCGAGAATTGCCACCATTAAGAAGAAGGAGGAGTCAAATCTAACAGTGAAGGCTGTAAGCAGAGCAGCATTGATTCTTTGGGAACAACATGTACTTCTCTGGTTAGACTGTGGAAGTGAAGGGAGCTCCATAGGGGCCCATCAGGTAATCATACAATACATCTCTTCTGAGGACATAGGAAGCCATGGGAGCAACCAGTTAATAACTCCCAAAGCCTTTTGGAGCTGGTTATGGGGCAACATCTCAGGGAGTTTAATTATTGGCATCTGAGGCTAAATCAGCCTAATCTCTAGAATTGACTACAGAAACTGGTAGAGAGGGGCGAGTTGAATTTTCTCCTAGGAGACCTTTAAATGGGCATCCTCAAGGGCTGCTAAGATTTGCAGGAGTGGGGAGTCCAGGACTGCCCTGTCACAGTGAGCTACGAGAACATCATCAATGTAGTGGATGTTGTCTAACCCTGGGGTTTTAGAAAAGTTTTTCAGAAAATCAGGAACAAAATCCTGAGAGATTGTGGAGCTATTTTTCTTGCCCTGTAATAGGAATTTCCACTAATATGTCTTTGTAGGGGAGGAGTGATTCCTATGAGGGACATTAAATGCAAAGTGAGGTCTGTCCTCTTGAACTCACAAATATCAGCCTGCCTCTGCCTCCCAAGTGCTAGAATTAAAGGTGTGTGCCACCATGCCTGGCTATAAATCTTTAATATCAAGAATGGCAATGTGTTTGCCCATTTTTATAGCTGAGAGCCAACGAAGTCCAGGTTGGGTTGTTCCCATCTTTTTCATTGTAGCATTAATAGTCATTGAGCATAAAAACTTCTCCTCCTGGTTCTTTTGAATTACAAAGACAGGGATGTTCCAGGGACTAATGGAAGGCTTGATAAGCCCTACAATTAGTTGCTCAGCAACAAAGGATTTAAAGTTGTAAGTTTAGATGAGGAAAGCAACCACTGCTCCACCCAGGTGGGAGTCTAAGTCACCCATTCTAGCTTAATAAGTGATGGCAGAATACTCACTCTCAGAATTGGGGGTACTTGGTCTCAGACTTGGGAGTCTACCACTGAATTATAAGAGACTTTGTTATCTGCAGTTAGGATTGCCCCTGAGGCATCAAGGAAATCCCTTCCTAACAAGTTATAAGGCAGGCCAGGCATAATTTGGGGCTTAAAGGTCCCCTCTCTCCTATCTAAGTCTCTCCAAACCATAGGTCAGGTATTTGTCTTAGATGGCAGGTTTCCCTATCACACCCTGGATCAAAGGCCCTTCACTTAGTTTCCATTCTTTCAGAACCTCCTCCTCCCTAATGATAGTTTGGTCTGTTCCAGTATCCAATAAGTATTTAAAAGGCTTATCTCCCATGTAAATTTTTGGACAAGGCAAGGGGTGCTACTTAGCACTCCTGGTTGGAGCTGGAGCTGGAGCTGCAGCTGCAAAAGGGAAGGTGACTACTGTCTCAAGTGGAGCCAGGGGACTGCTATTTTTACTTTTGTTTTTCATTTGACCCTACAATACCTCAGAGATATTGGTCTGTTTCTGGCCCAAGCACAAGAGAATAGTGACAACATAAAAGAAAAGATGCACAGCAGAAAGCCAGGGGGCACATTGGAGGACAATGTCCCAAAGTTGCTCAGCCTGAAAAAGAGGCTACCTAGAAGAGAAGGGCAGATTTCCCATCATGGGGTTTCACATGCCCCATGACTCACCAAGTTGCTTCAGGTCCCTGTTCAAAGTTTCCAGTTGGGGGGCCACTGACCCTACCGTTGAACAGGCTGAAGAGGGCATAGCACAGGGTTACACCAGTAACATCCCAGGGATCAAATCGGATGGTGCAAATCTCTTTATTCTATGTAACAGTCAGCTTATATAGGTGAGGTGGGCAGCCACTACATCACAAGATATCACCCCCTCAGTGGTCAGCCTTAAACCTCCACACCATCACACATCATCCCAACTCATAGGACATGTTCAGAAAAGGGGCTTGCTGACAGTCAAGCCTACTCATGACTTCCGAGTGTGTGCTAGCCAAAACCAGAGTGTGCCCTGCATCTTTCCTCTGCCTAGAGTGATAAGCAGACTGGTAGCCGGCATATGCTCAAGACATGTCTGAGCTAAAATGACCTATTCAAACAATTAGTGTTTTGTGCTGCTTCCTCCCCTCCACCCCTCAACCCCTTACAACCCCTGATCCCCACTTATGGAACAGTAGCTTCTCCCCAAAACTCTTTCCTTCTGTCGTGACCCAAGGGACATTTTGCCCACTCTCCATATTCACTTACTACCCAATATTACCAAATATTAAAGTGTTTGTAAATATTTTCCCTTTTGCCACAGATATCTTCAGATAGAGAAATCTTACAGAAATTTTCTTTCTCACACTATAGAAGTTTTCAAATTACATGATCCAATATGTCTTGCTCTTTTGACATTCTTGAAACTGCTTTTATCTATGCGAACTACAGGGAAATAAAAAGCAGGAAGGAAGATCTGGAGGAGAGCACCCCCTTCCTCACAGAGACAGGGTTTTTGTATTTTTCTTCCTTTTGGAATACGGAAGGTTCCTGGGGCTGAGGTTGTGCCCTCTTGGGCAGGTGCAGGGTTGGTTTCCCCATTATGAGGAGTGTCAATGATGCAGGCCCCTCTTCCACAGAGTGCCCAGTGATTGGGACTGAGTCATATTAGAGAGATGGCTTGCTGCTTTCCACGAAGGTATGCAAAGGGTGGTAACCATGGAGAAGGACTCAGGACTTAAGATCTCAGAATCATTTTGTCTCTGTAGGCTGTTCACATTTTAGTATTTTCTGTCATTAAGGTGAGAATGAGTCTACCTTCCCATTGCTAAATAAGCCACCTGAATCACATCCCCCTGTTTTCTTTCACTAATGCTGCCTTCACATATTTGTCGTATTTAATCTTTGGGTGTTGGGGGTGAAGGCGAGGAAGCAACACAAAACATTTATTGTTCAAATAGGTCATTGTGGGACAGCAATTCTGGACTCAGATATATCTTGAGCAAATGCAGGAAATTACACACTCTTCTGAGGGGATTGTAAATAAAGTACAAATGAATTAACTAAGACATTAACAAATTGGCTTCCTTATGGTAGAATGCATTTCAGGTTTAACACAATAAGTGATTAGTTGACATTGTCACTAGCAGATCATAGACATCACACTCTTTTCTGGATTCACAACTGTAATATCAGAAATGTAAATCTATTTATAGCCACGTTTTTGTAATGAGTTATTAAAACGTTTTGCAAGTTGGGTGGTACAGACCTTTAATCCCAGCATTCAAGAGGCAGAGCCAGGCTGATCTCTGCAAGGCCAGCCTGGTCTACATAGCGAGTTCCAAGGAGAACCTGTCTCCAAAAATAAGAAAAGAATAAAAACATGTTACAAGCATCAAACTTTAAAGATTGTATGCTATCTTGAACGAGGAAAAAAGCAGTTTTCCTTTCGCATTTTCATCATATTTATTTATTTCTCTTGTCTTTGCTCTAGCTAAGATTGGAAGAACTGTATTAAATAAAAGTGGCAATAGGGGAAACCTTGCTTCATTCCCGATTTTGGAGAAAATTATATTAATTGTAACCCACTGAGAATAATTTTGACTACAGGCTGTCATAGAACTGAATTGTTATTTTTGGTGTGATTTTCTATTTCTACCTAGTATCTTGAGGACTTTATTAATGGATAATGTTGGAGTTCTGACAAAGGGGTTGTCTGCATATTTTGAGATGATCATGAGGTTTATAAATTTGCCTATGTTGAACCATCCTTATACCCCTGAAATAAATTACATTTGATCATTTTCTATGATATTTCTAATGCGTTATTAAAATATGTTTTCATATATAGCACTTATAGTAGTCCAAACAATTCAAAAAAAGAAAGGATATAAAAATTGGGATGAATATGTGTTGGGAGACTAGGGAGAGTTAGACAGGGAAGAAGTAGGTGAAATGACCAAAATACATTGTATTCTTGTCTGATATTTTTAAGTAAATAATATTAATAAGAAAAATAAAATATAATGCTGAAAAATAGTGAAATTATCTTAGAAAGCACTGGATTTAAATGCAAACCCATGATTCACAGAGTAATATAGTCCAGCTCTGCAAATGAATTTATTTGTTCATAATTTTGGAACACTGGAGCAATCTTCTTAAATAAATACTATTGAAGTAGATGACAACATATCCTTTTTAGAACTGTTGATGACAGTTATTTTCACAAAACATGTACATGTTGGAATATGGAATATAAACCTCTAATATTTTACTGCACAGAAATTACAAAATGTAATATCTTGAAATTACATTTATTATTTGTGTAAACTGGTAGCACTAAAATTATGAACCTCTGCTTTCTTATGTTCAATTGCTATTTTACTACTCATGTTTAAGGTAACTATGGATATGTAAAGTGCCTACCACATGTCTGACATATAGATAACATATTAGATATTGTCTAAGAATACAAAACAGAACTATGATTTTGGCTGCCATGTTAAACTACTCTTTCCATCTTCTTTCCATTTCTTTTACGTTTACAATTATTTACATATTCATTTACAGAAATGCTACAAATGAGGAAAAGAGAAGTTTGTATTTTTAATAGTTGCCATTATTTAATTTCTCTGTGAAAAACCATTTTAAATAACAGAGCTTTGAATTTTATGAAGTACAAATTCAAAGATGTTTGAATTACCCTTTTTATTGTTTAGTGATGATAATTCTTATCTTTTTATTTCATTTAATTCATTTATATTTTGCATGCACATTAATGTATTGTATACATATAGGTAGGTGAACCCATGTTCCGCAATGCCCTGGGACGTGAAAAGAAGGCATTGGATCCCCTGAAATTGGAATTATAGACAGCTGTTGACTGCCATGTGGGTGCTGGATCGAGCCTGAGTCTTCTGCAAGAGCACTCAATGCTCTTAAACACTGAGCACTCTCCAGCCCTGATATCCTTAATTTTTTTTGTCTTTTCGAGACAGGGTGTCCCAATAGACCCAGCTGTCCTGGGACTCACTCTGTAGACCAGGCTGGCTTTGAACTAACAAAAATCCGCCCACCTCTGCCTCCCAAGTGCTAGGGTTAAAGGCGTGCACCACCACACCCTGGCTATCCTCAATTTTTTAAAGAAATAGTCAAAGCCTGGGACTCGGAAAAATGTCTCAACAGTTAAAACAAGAGGACACAGGATCCATTTCTAGAATACACATCAAGGCTAACAACCATCTGTAACTCTAGTTCCAGGTGATCAACACCATTTTTTCTGACCTCCACAGCATTACAACACTAGTATACTGTGATGGTTTGAATGAGAATGTCCCCCCATAGGCTTCAAGTATTCAGACATTTTGTCCCAAGTTGGTGGCGCTGTTTTGGGAGATCGTAGAGGGTGTGGCCCTGCTGGAGGAAGTATGTCACAGGGGCAGGCTTAGAAATTTTAACAAACCTTGTAGTATCCAGATGCTCTCTCTCAGCTTCCTGTGCTCATTGGAAGATGTGAACTTTGGCTTTCTGCTCCAGCCCCTGCCACCATGCCTCCCTACCACCCATGCCTCCCCACCACAATGGACTCTAATTCCCTGGAACCGTCCATCATAAGCTCAAATAAACTCTTCTTTTTATAAGTTCCCTCAGTCATGGTGGTTTTATCACAGCAACAGAAAAGTGACTAATGCATACACTTATATACCTTCAGGCATTATACTCATATGCATAAAATAAAAATAGTAAATAACATATTTAAAATATTTTAATTAGCTCATTTTATTTCTTTAGTTTTTTTGAGCATTTGTACATTTCATACAATATTTCCTAATCAAATACCCACCCCTCCATGCCCCCAAACCCCCACCAGAACTCATATATTATTGCACCATCCATGTTAAGTCCTATCCAATCAAGCTTTTGAATCCAGATGTCCTTCTCTGACAATTCATCCACTGGAGTCTAGTCAGCACATCTCTAGAATCCTTAAATAAGGCATATTCTTCCTCACTCAGGAAATATCAGTCTCCAGTAATCCTCAGTCCAGGGCCAACCCACCACCCACACCTTCTGCTCCACTATGGGACTTTGTCTGATTGAGTTGGCATGAGTCCTGTGCCCAGTGCCAGCATTTCTACAAATGCAAGCTTCCAGTAACATGAAAGCCTCTGCTTCCCTATGTTCATGAACAAGTCCTGGCTCTTACAATCTTTCCACCCCCACTTACAAAATGACCCCTGAATTGTGGGTGGGTGAGGTTTAATATAGGAGTTCTATACAGAGGCAAACATTCTGGAGGCTCTCATTCTTTGAAACATGGCCAGTCGTTGCTTTCTGTGCATCACACTCTGTGGTGTTAGTATATATATAATTTTTAAAAGAAATAATCAATTTGTTAATCCATTCTCCCAGCTTGGATCTCTTGATTGGGGAGTTCATACCGTTAATATTTAAAGATATTATTGAGAGATATATATTGCTTCTCATCAATTTAGTTTCTGTTTGCATTTTTTTACCTAGGTTTGCATTTCCAGAGTTTTACCTTCATTAATTTCTTTCTCTTGCTGCTTGGGAATAGTCATTCCTTTCTTCTGTTCTTTGTATTGCTTTAAGTATTTTCTGAAGGGCTGATTTTCTGGACATGTATTGTTTCATCTTATTTATATCATGAAAGACTTTTCATTCTCCTTCAACTATAATAGACATTTTTGCTGGGTAAAATACTCTGGGGTTGGTATTAGTCCAAGTTCTTCTGGCCTTCATTTTTTGCATTGAAATGTCAGCTGTAATTTTGATGGGTTCCCTTTATATGTGACTTGATTTTCTCTTGTAGCTTTCCGTATTCTGTGTTTGTTTGGGGCATCTAGTGATTTTGCTATGATATGGCATGGGGAATTTCTTTTCCAGTCTTGTCTATATGGTGTTCTATGTGCTTTTTGTATTTGTATAAGTGTGTCTTTCTTCAATTTGGGGAAATTTTCTTCTATAATTCTGTTGAAGATCTGGCCAATACCATTAGCCTGGCATTCTTCTCCTTCTGTATACCTATGATACATAGGTTGGGTTTTTCATGGTGTCCCATATTTCCTGAATATTCCATACTTTTTTATTTACTTTCATAATCTTTGCTTGAGCTTTCCAGTACTTCTATATTATCTTCCACTGATGTTATTCTATTTTGTACTTCATTCATTCTGTTACTGAGGCTTTCTCCCTTCCTTTCCTATTGACTGCATGAGTGTTGGTTTCCTTTTCATTTCAGCTCTAGTTTTCTTCAGTACTTCCATCTCTTTCTGAAGTTTATCATTCTCTTCTTTTAGCCTATCTCTGTCTCTTTCTACTTAGTTTGTGTGTTTTTTTATTCCTTGAATTCTTTGAGTATGTTTATGATAGTTCTTTTGAGATCTGTGTCCTGGGTTACTTCTTGAGAGTCTTCATTGTAGGGGTCTTCTACCAGATTGATAGTATTTAATAGGGACATATTGTTTAGCTTTTTCATGATATTGTCTTTTCGTTGTGATTTTGGTATGTGGATTTGTTTTGTGGTTTGTATTCTGTTATGAGACTCAAGTGTTTCTTAGTTGAGTTGAAGACTGACTTTGTTTTTTTTTCAGTGCCTCATTGTCTTCTTATTTATTATGAAACGCTCCTTGATTTAGGCTTCAGGTTTTCACTTTTGATTTTGTACTGGAGGGAACAGCTAGTTCTTGCCCTTCTATTCTGGAGCTTCTACAGGGGCCCAGAAAAGGTAACAATCAGGTTGCTTGAACCTTGCTCCATGTTTAGTAAGCCTTCTGGTTCCTCTATGCTGGTTGAAAGTATCTGGCTCTGGGTCCAGGGCCAGGAAATCTTAGCCTAGAACCTGGGAAGTGACCAACAGTGATCCCTATCCAGTGGGTCAGGATTGTGGAGTATCACAGGAGCTGAGCTATATTGGCCTCTGAGTTTCTGTTCCACTTACTGGGTATGGAGTTGCTCAGGTGGGAGTCTGGACATGGATGGATGGATAGAGCTCTGCCTCACCTGTCAGGAGTAGGAGCTGGAGCCTCCTGGAGCTGAGCCAGGTCCGAAGCTGTGGTCCAAAGGTGGACCTCTGGGTGGGTAGGTGTAACTTGTCTTGCCTTCTGGGAGCAGGCAGTAGGTAGCTGAATAGGATTCTGGGAGCTAAGAACTGGCATGTATCCACCCCATGTTCCTGTATGATCTGCCTCTGGTCTGCCACGTGTCTCCATCCCTCCTGCCTCTGTCATTGGTCCTGAGGAGAACCTAATACTATTATTCTGCCTATCAGATATGGTAATAAACTGTCCTAAGTTCTTCATGCCCATACATCAATGCATCTCTCCACCTTCATCTCAAATCTCATCAGAGAAGCTTCTTTTTGCAGTAGATGGTGACCAATACAGAGATGCAAACTAGACAAGGAACAGAGAATAAGAGACTGTAATATCATCAGCTTTAAAAAGTACATTTCTTTCACAAACCATCCCCCAAATCACAGGGATCTTCATGGGAAAACTATAAGAGTCAAAAAAGTGGAGCTCAGCAGTGAAACAGTATTTGCTGGACATAACAGCACTGTTGGACACACAAACTCACAGCAGCTGGAACTGCATTAACAAAGGCTTCAAATATCAAGCCTGCCAGCATCCCAGCATGGATAAGGGAGGGGTTCATCGAGTCCCACTTCTAAGGAGCTATTGGCAATTTATGGCTCCAGAGGGTGGGGAAAGTCACTTTTCTTTATGGGTTTGGCCTATGAGAGGTAACCATGCCCCATAGATTGTCCCATATCCATGCATACACAGGTAGCTCCAAGTGGATTCAGTAAGTTTTTGTTAAAAAAAACACATTGATTTGGGAGGGGAAATAGGGAGACAAGAGATGAATTGGAAAGAGGAGTAAGGAGTTGAATTTGATCATAAAACATTATATAACTAAAGTTCTCAAACAATTAAAAACCCTCAAAGAGAAATATTGTCATTTATAGGAAAATTTATGAAACTTAAAAATGTCATAGTAAGTAAAATGAACAAGTCTCATAAAGTTACAAATTGCATATTTTTGTTAAGGGAATATTAGGCAGAGGAAGAATATGAATGTAAGAAGGACAGTAATAAGGGTGTGGCAGGATAAAGAGGAGAGAGAATGGACATGAAAGAATAATAGAAGGACCAAGAATAGCCAGGTACCATGGGCATGCCACAATAAAATGTCTTATTTGTACAATTAATGTACATTGATTTAAAAACGGGCTGGAGAGATGGCTCAGCAGTTAACAGCACTGGATAGTCTTGCAGAGAATCTGGGTTCAAACTCCAGCACCCATGTATTGGGTAACAACCGTCAGGAACTTGAGTTCTAGGGGATGCAAGCCCTTCTTCTGCTGTCTGTGCATTTCATGACACAGATGCACTTAAATACATGCAGTAAACATTCATACACATAAAAATAAAATAAATAAAAAAATTAAGACTGAAGACTAAGAAACTGAATTTGAATATTTTTCACATTCCATAAATTATTATTTTGTCTTTTTGAGACAGGGTCTCCCTGTAGCCCCAGCTGTCCTGGAACTCACTCTGTAGACCAGGCTGGCCTTGAATTCGCAAAGATCCACCTGCCTCTGCCTCCCAAGTGCTAGGATTAAAGGCATGCACCACCACGCTCGGCAAATTATTTCTTCTTTTAAAAGTATATTTAATTTAGCTTTTTGTTGACAAAAATGTAAATATGAAAAAATGCAAATATGTAAATATGATATTTTCAAATGTATACAAATTACAAATAGAAAATTTACATGCATTATACTTTGAAATTTACCATGCAAATGAATTTTTTTAGTTTCCTATATTAGACCAATGAATTTTCTAGTTATCTATAAACAACATCTTTGTCAATATCTCTACTTCACTATCATCTTTAGTAATCAAATAAGGCTAATCAGAGAAATAACTAATATACTATAGATTACTGTCAGCAATAGCAATATCGTAACAACAACACTGTTGGCTTTATCCCAGATTCAATATGTAATGTACTTGGTATCCATAGGAGCTTATAATCAATTCTTATCATTTTACATTTCTAAAATCTGAGACTTGGAAGGGTGAACTTTCTCCAAATGAGAATGTAATGCATTGCTATTAACTATATTGTTTCCATGTGGCAAAATAGAACTTTTATTTGTCTTTATTTTTAGAATTCCATACATGCATAAGGTATATTTTCATCAAATTCACTCCTCCATCTCCCCTCCAAATTCTTCATTCTCTCCCTCTCAAATTCATGTCATTTTAAAAAATTGTTTATTTATGTATATATGCACACATATATGTATATATATGTAGATGTATATATACATATATATATATATATATATATATACAGATACATCCTTTTTATGAATATCTACGGTCTCCTGAATCAGGTTATTGTTGCCCATGTGTACATGAGTGTAGAGCTAACTACTTGGGCATAGGCAATGTATCATGGGCTTATCTATGGAGAAGCTGACCATCCTTCCCTCAGCCATCTTCAACTCCCTGCAATTTTTGAACTTGAGTAGAGGGTTCCCTTCTCCCTGCTGGAAGCCTTCCCTTCTCCCTGCTGGAATGCTGACTGGTGTATTCTTTTGCAAGTCTTATGCAAGTAACTATACTGTTGAGAGTTCAGGGGTGAAACTTCCCTGTCAACTCCAGAAGATGTTATCTTGCAGCAGTTATCTTGGTCCTTCTGCTTTTAAAATAATTTTTATTGAGCTTTTGTGCATTTCATACAACCAAAAAGAAATGGAAATAGTAAGGAAAACACAGGAAGAAAAAAAAAAAACAAAAACAAAACAAAAACAAAACAAAAAAAAAAAACGGAAATTGAACAGTTATCCAATCAAGAGGAAAGAATGGGAAAAGGATTCAGAAGCAGAATGGAGGAAGCAGAAAAAAGAATATCAGACCTAGAAGACAACACAGAATGACTAAAAAGCTCAGGTAAAGACTATGAAAATTTTAAAAATACATAATAATGGAAGAACCAAGAAATGTGGGACAATATGAAAAGATCAAATTTTCACATCGTAGGGATAGAGGAAGGAGGAGAATCCCAAGAAAATGGTATTGACCAGATTGTCAACAAAATAATAGAGGAAAATTTCCCCAATCTAAAAAAAGACAAACACATGCAAATACAAAAAGCAAGTAGAACACCAGATACACTAGACCAGAAAAGAAACTCCCCTCGCCATATCGTATTTAAAATGCTAGATCCCCCAAATAAAGACAAAATTCTGAAAGCCACAGCGAAAAACAACAAGTTACATAAGGGAAAACCTATCAGAATCACAGCTGACTTTTCAGCACAAACCATGAAAGCAAGAAGAACGTGGACCAAAGCATTCCTAGTGCTAAACGACTATGGATGCCAACCCACGTTACTATACCCAGCAAAAATATCAGTTCTACTTGAATGAAAGAGAAAAATCTTCCATGACATGAACAAGATGAAAGAATACATGTTTGGAAAACCAACCCTTCAGAGAATGCTTGAAACAATTCAAAGTACAGGGGAGAGGAACAACTACCCCCAGGCATTTTTTATTTTATTAAAATTTTTATTAAAAATTTTATTAAATTTTATTAAACATTTTTCTTTCTTTTGAAAGAAAAATTTTAATAAAAACAGAAATGCAGAGGTAGAAACCTACACAAAAATTGCAAATGTATAATAAGATGAAAGGAAGCAACATATACCTCTCAATTATAACCTTAAATATCAATGGGCTAAACTCTCCAATCAAAAGATATAGACTGGGAGAATGCATTAGGAAACAGAACCCATCAATATGCTGTCTACAAGAAATCCATCTCACCCTTAAGGATAAGCATCAACTTAAAGTGAAAGGATGGAAAAAAATATTCCAAACAAATGGTACTAAAAGGAAATCAGGAGTTGCTATCCTAATATCAGACAAAATAGACTTCAAAGAAGAAGCAATTAAAAGAGACAAGAAGGGCCATTATATCCTTATCAAAGGGAAAATTAACCATGAAGACTTCACAATCATTAATACATACGCACCAAACTCCAGTGCACCAACCTTTGTAAATACAACTCTACAGGACCTCAAGGCACAGATTAACCCCAACACATTCATGGTAGGGGACTTCAATACCCCACTAAGTCCTTTGGACAGATCAACCAGACAAAGAATAAACAGAGAGAAATCTGAACTGAACAATACAATAAAGGAAATGGACATCCGAGTATTCCACCCAAGCACCAGAGAATATACTTTTTACTCAGCACCCCAGGGAACGTTCTCCAAAATTGACCACATACTTGGACACAGAAAAAACCCTCAACAAATACAAAAAATTGAAATAACTTCATGCATTCTATCAAACCATAGAGCAATAAAGCTCAATATAAACACCAGGATAAGCCCTGCTGCCTACATGAACACATGGAGACTAAACAACACACTCCTGCATAATGAATGGGTCAAGGAGGAAATAAAGAAAGAAATAAAAGTATTCCTGGAACTAAATGACAACAACAATACAACACAACAAAACCTATGGGACACTTTAAAAGCAGTCCTAAGAGGGAAGTTTATAGCCCTGGGTGCCTATATTAAAAAAATATAATAAAATGAAATTAAAACAGAAAGAGCACAGATAAATGAACTAACACTGCAGCTAAAAACACTGCAAAGACAAAAATAAATAAACCCTAAATCCAACAAAGAGGAAGAAATAACAAAAATCACAGCAGAAATGGGTGAAATAGAAACAAAAAAAAAAATACAAAACAGTCAATGAATCCAAAATTTGGTTCTTTGAGAGAATAAACAAGATAGACAGACCCCTAGCCCAGTTAACCAAAAGAAAGAAAGAACAACCGCAAATCAATAGAATTCAGGATGAAAGGGGAAATATCACTACAGACAGTGAAAAGATCCAGACAATCATACAGGAATACTTAAAAAACCTATACTTTACTAAATTTGAAAACCTAAGAGAAATGGATGATTATCTGCAATCCAGGGAATCACCAAAGCTAAACCAAAAGGAGATTGACAGCTTAAACAGACCCATAACATTTGAAGAAATTGAAAATGTAATAAGAGACCTCCCAACTAAAAAAAGCCCAGGTCCAGATGGTTTCACAGCAGAATTCTAAAAAAACACTTAAAGAGAACTTACAGTCATTATTACTAAAACTGTGAAGAAGGATACAAGCAGAGGGAAAACTCCAAAATTCTTCTATGAAGCCAAAATCATGCTAATACTAAAACCAGGTCTGCTGGATAGATTTAGTCTCAACTTGACACACCTGGGTTGAGGGAGCCTCAATTGGGGAATTGGCTCCACTGGATTGGCCTGTGGCCACATCTGTGGAGTATTGTCTGGATGGTCGAGCAGTGTGGGAGGGCCCAGCCCATAATGAGTGGTGCCACCCTGGGCAGGTTGTTGTGTACCGTATAAGAAGGCAGGCTGGCCATGAGCCAGAGGAGCAAACCAGTTAACAGCATTCCTCCATGGCCTGTGCTTCAGCTCCTACCTCCAGGTTCCTGCCCTGAGTTCCTGCCTTGGGCTCCCTGAGTAATGAACTGTGACCCAGGAGATGTAAGCTGAATAAACCCTTTCCTCCTCAAGTTGGTGTTGGTCAGAGTGTTTTGTCACAGAAGTGGAAGACAAACTAGAACACCAAGTAAGGATGCAACCAAAAAAGAGAACTACAGACCCATTTCATTAATGAACTCAGATGCAAAATTTCTCAATAAAATATTCACAATCCATATACAGTCCCACATCAAAAAGATCATTCACCATGATCAAGTTGGATTCATACCAGAGATGCAGGGATGGTTCAACATATGAAAATGACTCAATATCATAAAACACATAAGTGTACAGAAGGACAAAAACCACACCATCATCTCAATTGATGTGGAAAAAGCCTTTGACAAAATCCAGCATCCCTCATGATTAAAGTCTTAGAGGGAATTGACCTGGAAGGATCATTCCTCAACATAATCAAAGCCATATATAAGAAACCCACAACTGGCATCATCCTAAATGGAGAAAAGTTAGAAGGATTCCCCATAAAGTTAAGGAACCTAACAAGACTGCCCCTTGTCACCCCTCCTCTTCAATATAGTGCTTGAAACCCTGGCTAGGTCAATAAGGCAAGAAAAGGCAATTAAAGGAGTACTAGTTGGAAAAGAGGAAGTAAAACTATCCCCTTTTGCAGACGATATGATAGTTTGCCTAAGGGATACTAAAAACTCCACAGGAAAACTCCTAGAAATGATTAAACGTTTCAGTAAAGTAGCAGGTTACAAAATTAACCTAAAAAATAAGTAGCCTTTCTTTACACCAACAACAAGCAACTGAAGAAGGAATACAAGGAGTCCGTCTCACTCACAATAGCCTCAAAAATAATAAAATACCTAGGAATAAACCTAACCAAAACCACCAAACATCTCTACAAAAAATTATAAACTCCTGAAGAAGGAGATTGAAGAAGACGTCAGAAGATAGAAAGACCTCCCATGCTCATTGACTGGAAAAATTAACATAGTAAAAATGTCCATTTTACCCAAATTGATATACAGATTCAATGCAATCCCATTAAAATTCCAAGGACATTCTTCACAGGCTTGAAAAACAATCTTAAATTTATAGGCTGGGTGTGGTGGTGCACGCCTTTAATCCTAGCACTTGGGAGGCAGAGGCAGATGGATCTTTGTGAGTTTAAGGCCAGCTTGGACTACAGAGAGAGTTCCAGGACAGCTGGGGCCACAGGGAGACCCTGTCTTGAAAAGACAACAAATATCTTAAATTTATATGGAACAACAAAAGAGCCTGACTAGCCAAAGCAACCCTGAGTGAAAAGAGCAATACAGGGAGGACTTCTATACCAGACATCAAACTATACTACAGGGCTATAGTCATAAAAACAGCCTGGTACTGGCACAAAAACATACCAGTAAACCAATGGAACAAAACTGAAGATCCAAACTTGAGCACATACAATTTCAGCCACCTCATATTTGACAAGGGGGCCAAAAAGACTCAGTGGAGGAAAGACAGCATCTTCAGCAAATGGTGTTGGCAAAACTTGTAGAAAAAAAATTAAACCCCTACTTCTCATCCTGTACAAAAATTAACTCCAAATGGATCAAAGACCTCAATGTGAAACCTAAAACTCTAAAGATGATAGAAGAAAAGATTGGCAGCAACTTACAAGACATAGGTGTAGGAAAAGACTTTCTAAATCAGACAGCAGCTGCTCAGGAAATAAGGTTGACAATTGACAAGCGGGACATTATTAAACTCAAAAGTTTCTGTACAGCAAAAGAAACAGTCAGGGAAGTGAAGAGAAAACCCACAGAGTGGGAGGAAACCTTCAGTGTTGATACACCTGACAGAGCATTAACCTCCAGAATATATAAACTATTCAAAAACCAAAGAAGTAATAAAACAAATGATTCACTCAAAAGATGGAGTAAAGAGCTGAGCAGAGACTTTACAAGTGGTCAAATAGAGATGGCTGAGAAACATAAAAAAAAAGTGTTCAACATCACTAATAATTAAGGAAATGCAAATTAAAACCACTTTAATATACCATCTCACCCCAATAAGGCTGGCAAGGATCAAGAAAACAAATGATACTAAATGCTGGAGAGGGTATGAGGAAAGGAGAACACTCATCCACTGCTGGTGGGAATGCAAACTTGTACGACCACTATGGAAAGTAGTATGGAGAATGCTTAAAAGACTCAAAATGAGCCTACCACCTGACACAACTATACCACTTCCGGGAATATATCCACCAGACTATACTACAGAGATACATGTACAGCCATGTTCATTGCAGCTCTCTTCACAATAGCGAAGAGCTGGAACCAACCGAAATGTACCTCAACTGATGAGTGGATAGAGAAAATGTGGTACATCTACACAGTGGAGTCCTATCCAGAGGTAAAGAAAGATGACATCATGAAATTTGCAGGTAGATGGATGGAACTGGAAGAAATTATCTTAAGTGAAGTAACACAGTCCCAGAAAAACAAACAATGAATGATATCCCTCATCTATGGATGCTAGAGCCAGTAACCCAGTTGTAAATATTCCTGTGGGAAATGATGCATATTGGAAAGAACAACAACAACAGAAAAGACTGCAACAAAGAACTGACTGAAATGGTGAATCTTGTGGGGTGGGAAGATTGGGAGGGTGTCACAGGTCTACATTAGACTAATGTATAGTTGATTGATGTGAGTTTAACAGGTATCCAAATTTGCCCAAACTTCGTCTACATATTATATGCTATTCTGGGTCTTAGTAAAAGCAAAAATGTCTATATTAAACAACATTGGTTAAAAGGTTTTAATAAAAAAGCTAATACATTTAAGCTAAAAAAAGAGATTGATTCTTCTCATAAATCTTAGAACTTAGGAAAATAGAGACATAAATTTCATGCTATACCTATACTAGCATCAGGTGATGTGGTATTGCATTTACTAAAAAAATTACCCAGCTTGACTTACATATAAAGATTTTGTGCTAAGATCCACAAATGAGGGACACCATACGTTGTTCTGTACAGTGAAAGAGCAATCAAAGGAATGAAGAGAAGACCCACACAGTGGGAAGAAACCTTCACGAGTGTGACACATCTGACAGGGGTTTAACATCCAGATTATATAAATTACTCAGAAAACAAAGGATCAAGAAAACAAATGATGGAGTGAAGAACTGAACGGAGACTTCACGAATGGAATAGTGAAGATGGCTGAGAAATAACTTAATAAGTGTTCAACATTGCTAGTAATTAAGGAAATGCCATTTAAAACCACCTTAAGACTGGCTATGATCAAGAAAACAAATGATACCAAATGCTGGAGATGTTGTGGGAACACTCATTCACTTCTGGTGGGAATGCAAACTCATGCAACCCCTATGGAAAACAGTGCAGAGAACTCTTAAAAGACTCAAGGGGCTGGAGAGATTGCATTGCGGTTAGAGCACCGACCGCTCTTACAGAGGACCCGGGTTTGATCCCCAGCACCCACATGGTGGCCAAGAACCATCTGAAACTCCAATTCCAGGAGAACTTCAGTTCCAGGGGAATCCGACACCCTCTTCTGACCTCCACGGCATTGCACGACACGGGTGCACAAACTTGCATGCAGACAGTACATTGATACACATACATAAATAAATAAATGCTGGGCGTGGTGGCATACGCCTTTAATCCTAGCACTTGGGAGGCAGAGGCACGCAGATCTCTCTGAGTTCGAGGCCAGCCTGGTCTACAGAGTGAGTTCCAGGACAGCCAGAGCTACAGGGAGACCCTGTCTCAAAAAAGACCAAAAAAAAAAAAAGACTCAAAATGAACCTACCACTTGACCCAGCCAGCCATACCACTCATGAGTATATACCACGAGACTCATCTTATTGCAGAAATATGTGCACAACATTATTGCAGCTCTCTTCGCAATAACAAAGAGCTGGAAGCAACCTATGTGTCCCTCAATTGATGAGTGGATAAAGGAAATGTGGTAATTCTATACAATGAAGTTCTATGCAGTGGTAAAGGAAGACAACATCATGAAATTTGCAGGTAAATGGATGGAACTAGAAGCCATTATGTTAAGTGAAGTAACAAACTCCTGTTTTTTAAATCTTTCCACCCCCTCTTCCGAAATGTTCCCTGAGCCCTGGATGTAAAGATTGTGTTATAGATAGCCTGTTTCAGAATGGGCAGTCCACAGCCACTTATTCTCTGCACTTTGACAGGTAGGTAATAGTTATTTGTCATAGCCTCTATCTACTATAATAGCATTCTCTGATGAAGGGTGAAAGTTGCACTTATATATGGATAAGTATTTAGAAGGCAGTTAGATACTGTATCATTTTGGCAAAATCATGGTAGCAGGTTCTTCTCTGGGGTTGTGACCTCTCAAGTCATGGGTACTTGGCTAGGTTTACAGTATCATGAATTAATTTCCCCCTTTTGAAAAGACCATTAGTCTAATCAGACTAAATATTAGTGTCACCATTGTACTGCTTGGAATATCTTGCCAGTAAAGCATTATTGTTGCAGGATTTATTTTACATCTGTATAAGAGTGTTAATAACTTTTCTCCCCTGGCAGTTTGATTACCTCCATTTGTCCAGACCAGTGACAAATCCTTTGACCAAAGTGTTTAGTGTCTTCAGCAATAGGGTGTTACTCTGAAGTTCTGTCAGGTAGCTGAGAGCAATTGCAATAGCCTGTATTGTTTAGGGCTCTTGGACCTCTCTAAAGAGTTATCCCTAGTCTTTTTCTTTTATATTCTATTGATTCTGAGAGGAGCACTCTGCCCCCACGATTTGCAACTCCAGATATATACATATATGTATTTTTTTCTTTAATCCAAGTTTCTTCTCATTGAATTTTTTAAATTTCATATATATTTTATTGCATTTAGATACCCTTTCCCATCTGTTTCCCCTACTATCCCTTCTTCAATTTCATATATGCCTGTAAAGTCAAATTTCATACTAATTGCATCCTACCATACTCTTGTGCTCTTTATACACCTCCCCTTCCTATGGTCCCTTTTTACTTTCCTGTTTCTACAGTTACTCCAAGTTGTATGCCCAAACCTTAAATTTCAAAACTAGAAACCACACATGAAAGCCAACAGGCAATGCATGTCTTTCTGAGTCTTGCTAATCTCACTCAGTATCATATTCTGCTCCAGGTTCTTCCATGCTGTAACAAATAATAGGACTTATTTTATTATTTTTTTGGTCTCCTGTAGCCCCAGCTGTCCTGGAACTCACTCTGTAGACCAGGCCGGCCTTGAACTCACAAAGATCTGCCTGCCTCTGCCTCCCAAGTGCTAGGATTAAAGGCATGCACCACCACACCTGGCAGGACTTATTTTATTTTTATGGCTGAATAATGTCCTAACTGATATAAGCCACATTTCCTTATCTTTTCACCTTTGATGAACACTCTGTTGATACCATATCTTTCCTATAACAGATTTGTCTGCAGTGAATGTAGGAGAACCTATTCCATTTTGACAAATTGATTACATACTTTGATATATGCATATGCTGTAACTATTATATACATATATACATAGAATGAAACTATTATATATCTGTATGTGTAGAATTACTGCATCATATGGCACATCTATTTATAGATCTATCATAAAAGTTTGTCCTGTTTTCCACGATGGTCCACTAATTGACATTTTCCAAAGTCCCCTTTCACCATACTCTCACAAACAGTTATTTTGAAATCTCACCTTTTATTGAAAATTCCATCTGTGTATACAAGGCATTGTGATAACACTTAAAGTTTCCCTCCATCTATTTCTCTTCAATTTCTTCTCCTTCACCTACTGGTTTTCTTCCTTTTCTTAATTAGTTCTCTGTCTACATGTATATCTTAGCTATTAATGTAATAGGTGTCCTAACAGGAGTGAGGTTACATTTCCTTGTAAATTAATCATGTATTTCTCTAATATGTATTCATGCTGAGAACTATTTTCCATATATCTATTGGCTATTTGTATAAAATCTTTTGAGACATTTCTATGCATATATTTCATCCATTTATCAATTAATTATTGTCTTCCTATTAGGACATCTGATTTTACTATACATTGGATATTCATCTCATGTCAGATGCATACTTCCTGCTCTACAGTTCTTAATCTTCAAATTACAATCATATTGGTGATGCCATGTCATTATTGGAAGTTTTCATGATTATTCTACATTTCATTTTTCTTTATCCTCCTCTGACCAGATAACATTGTAGGCTCTGTGTTGAAACTCACCAGTATCTTCCTCTGTAAACCTTAGCTTACTCTTGAAAAATTCAATCAAATTTTTCAAGACTCTCACTGTATTTTTCACTTTGGAACCTATCAACAATCAATCAGGGGTGTGGAGGAACTTATGTGGTCTTGACCCCTCCCTGATGAACTATTGGCTACTGAGAATTATGGGAGAGGGAAATTGTTGTTCTGTGCCATCTTAAGAGTTCATGAGGATACAATGGATTGTTCAAAATCTATGATCATAGACATACAGTCATGAATATATAGAAAGAAAACTTGTAGGGAGAAGGGAACAACAGTTGTGGAAGATATAATAAGGAGTCATAATAGACTGCACATTATATACATATGAAATTGACAAAGATTTTGTCAAAAAATGTTTAAGAATTTCAATCTTTTTTAGTTTTTTATCATTTATTGATTCTTAGAGAATTTCAAAGAATTAATTTTGATCACATTCAAACCCCCTCCACCATCTCCACCCACACTTTACAACCATGCCCTGACTTTATGGCCTCTACTACTATTTTTATTTTCAAAGACCTGTTGAATCAAATTTGTGTCCCCAAAGTCTTCTTGAGTGTGAGCCCAAGCTTTGGATGCTGGTTGACTTACCAGGTATCACAACCTTAAAGAAAACTGACTTTCTTTTTCCCGTTATCTATTAATTGCCAAGAGATACTCAACTAGGCCTGGGGCTTCTTGTCTGCCTTCCTGCTTTCCACACTGGGTTTTTTTTTTATATTTTATTGAATTTTTGTGATTTTAGTGTAATACAAATTATAGTACAATTTATCAATGTAATTTGATGGTATTTAGATCCTCCGTCTGCATCTCCCTTTATTGCCCCCTGCCCAATTTATTGTAGTCTATTACAGAGTCTAATTTGTGTCCCCAAATGTACTTTAGTCTGGGTCTAGCCACTGAAGCCTGGTTAACTTATCAAAGTACCATGCTTGAAAGAGACTGTCTCTGTCCCTTCCAGCAAGCATCTGTTGCTCAGTTTCCTTGGGTGGAGTTGAAGCTTGTCACCTACTTCTTCATGTATATTCTGGGATTTTTTTTGAGCTTTCATGGGTTTTTGTCTGGCTTGGGTTTGCATAGGTCCTGTGCATGCTATCACAAGTGCTCTGGGCTTAGATCTGCAACTTCCCTGTTGTGTCCAGACAACATGGTTTCCTTGTATTAACCTGTGGCCCTTACAATATTTCTGCACACTCTTCTGCAATTATCCCTGAATCTTGGGAAGAGAGGGTGTGATATATCTGTCCATTTTGGTTCCGGTATTATTGTTGCTTAATCTATACCCCCATGAAGAAGATGGTTGGGTTCTGCTGCATGTGAGACCAGAGATGATCCTTTGTAATCAGACAAAACGTCAGGGGCACCACTATAAACTCTTATAGACAGATACAGAGTGTGTGCCCTCTCCAGGCAATATAGCTATGTAGGTTCTGCAGTTAAATAATGTTTTAACATGGACCCAGGATTTAGCTGGACAGATGGAACTCAACAGATCAGATAGATTCTGATATCATACTTTGTAAATTTCATGATGGAAGCTTTCTTACCTGTGGGAAGATCCAGTTTGAATTAGGGGCATTAGGGACTAGATCTCAGCTAGCACTCCTCAGGACACCAAGTGGGAGTCACAGAATTTCTCTGACCTCGCCCCAAGAAGGAGAAAGCAATGTAGCCCAGGTAAATGATGCTAGGTGGAATAGCAGTATGCAGTAGCACAGAACTGGGGGTCCATGATTGGCTCTGGGAACTGACATCATTTTGCTTATAAAAGGAAGCTGTAGCAGGCAATAACAAGAATTCTCCATTACCATCATTATACAGATTTCCTGGCCATTATTTCTTGCACATACAGGCCAAAGCAGGCCTGAATTTCAAGTGACCAGTGGGTTAGATGTCAGTCCATCAGACCACCAACCTGGGTAGCTGGTGTAGGGATGAAAGGAGATCTATCAGATCAACAGCTGTGAAGTGAATTGTGAGTGAATGTAGGCTGAAGATAGGCCAACAGCCATCACCCTGAAATTCCTGTCCAGAGGCCAACAGTCTTTGGGCAGGTGGAAAAGCATGGAAAGTCAAGATGGGAAACTTCCATTCTCCCACGCTAAGGACCTGAGTTGGAAGTACCTCTCAGGTGGAGTTATGGAAGTAACTGAGTGACCTTTATGCTGAGGGGTCAGTTCCTCAAAGTGTGGGCACTGTGCTCCCCTTCCCTTAGCAGGACCCCACTATACCTGTTCTTAGCAAGAGAAACTCCCACACACAATGCTACAAATTGGGTCATAAGGCTGTGCTGATCCACAATTTGTAATACCAAATTGGGTAAAACTAGCTCTTAAACTCTGCAAAAAAAGTACATGATGTTAGTCATCTCCCAAAAGGGTTAAACATTGGAGTAGGAACTGAAACTGGGATGAACCAATATTTTGGCACACATTTGAAAAAATCCAACTACTATGACCCACAGCATTTGTTGTGATGGGCATCTCCATTCCTTTATTAGGCTGTGGCATGGGCTCAGAGGTTGGGCATTAAAAAGGCTACAAAAGGACTCAAGGAAACATGACTGACACACTTTACTTATGAGAGGGCTTAGCTCACCCTTGCTGGTGGACCCTTACATTGGCTCATGTCTGAACTAGGGCATCTCAGACAATATTGGGCCTCCTGGAAAGCACCTCCATATGTTAAAGCAATATCTGACTTCCTACAGTTCCTTTTGCCAATTTCTGAAATTTTAAGTCCATGGTGATCCTTTCTGTGTAGTTGTGAAGACATGGTGAATGGAGAGAAATGACACCATATATTCATTTTCTTTTTCCTTTCTTGTTTTTGTTTGTTCATTCAGACAGGATCTTCCTATGGCCCCAGCTTGACAGAAACTCAGTATGTAGACCAAGGTAGCTTCTGTCTCACAGAAATTAACCTGCCTCTGTCTCCTGAGTCCTGGGATTAAAGGTGTGCACCACCACACCCAGCAGAGTTGTATTCTTTAGGAAAGAGTTCTAAAATAACATGAGACTATACATAACTTAAAATAATCAGGACAGAGCTGTGTGTGGTGGTGCACGCCATTAATCCCAGCACTCATGAGGCAGAGGTAGATGTACTTTTGTAAGTTCAAGGCCAGCCTGGTATACATAGCGAGTTCCAGGACAGCTGGAGCAACAGGGAGACCCTGTCTCAAAAAGACAAAAAAGAACCACAATAATCACGACACTAAATACACAACTCTATCTGTTAAAAAATGGGATGGGAGGGCTGGAGAGATGGCTCAGAAGTTAAGAGTACTGACTAGTTTTGCAGAGAACTCAGGTTCAATTACCAGTACCCACATGGTGACTAATAACTGTCCATAACTCCATTTCCAAAGGGTCTGATGCCTTCTTCTGACTTCCATGTTTATGGCACAACACAGAACACAGATGCAGTAAGAGTGGGGTGGGGTGCACACACCTTTAATTCCAGTACTTGGGAGGCAGAGGCAGAATCTGTGTAAGTTCAAGGCCAGCTGAGCTACAGGAAGACCCTGTCTCAAAAAATCAATAAATAAAGGCTGGAAAGATGGCTCAATGATTAAGTGTAGACTCTCTGCTTGTCCAGAGGACATGGGTTCAGTTCCCAGCACCCACATGGTGGCTAACAACCATCCATAACTCCAGTTCCAGGGGATCTGATGCTCTCTTCTGACCTCTTTGAGCATTGTACAACACAGGTGCACTTACACACATACAGGCACACTCATGCACATAAAATAAACATAATAAAATATTAAAAATAAACAGTCAAATAAAAACTTAAAGGAGTATTCTTTTTCTCCACTTTTTATAAACACTTAAAACAGAAAATTCATTTACAATGCCATCTGCACAGTTTATGAACAGTAACAACAGGGTAGAATATGTTTAAAAGGCAGAGCCAATCACGAATTATGTATCATTCAGCTATGCATGGACACTACAGGGAAAATGGGGGGGAAGTGTTTGAGACAGGATATATATATCACTGTGTAGATGCAAGCTGGACTCAAACTCAGAGATCCAACTGTCTCCCTCTCCCGAGTGCTGGGCTTAAAAGTAAACACCACAACATTGGCCCTGCTAAGACTCTGACTTTCCATCACTTTGCATCACTTTGCAAATATTTCCACTTTGCANAAAAAAAAAAAAAAAAAAAAAAAAGAACTATGCTGCCTAACTGCTGTTACTCCTTCTGCCTTTGAGTCACTGCTGCACCACACAGTAGAGGTAGTGCTAAGTTTGGATAGGAGATTTTTATGAGGTCTTATTATGGACAAGTGGTTGCACGTTGATGGTTTATGAGAGACAGGGAAGTCTAATTCTGTTTGTCACTCTAGAACATTTGCTATGAAATCTTGTGTAATGGAAGGAAGATTTAGTAAGGGTGATGATCTAAAATATTGGGTAAAATCTGCTCCAACAAATCTCTCTCACTTTCATTGGAATCCTCCATCTTAGTTTTCCTAGAAAAGTTCCATTTTTTAACTCAAACTAAATACTCATAGCATTCTCTGGCTTCCTCACAATATCCTAGTTTGAACTTGATGTTGGTCACCCTACCAGCTCAAAATCAGTAATAAGTAACAAGTTAGCAGGCCTAAACCTAAGATTAGAGTCTTCTGAAAATTCTAAAACATTGAGAGAAAATAATAGAAGCAATAAAAGTGAAGAAAACAAATGGTTATGATTGTTTTACAATGATAGAAAACAATACCATTCATGACTAAGAGTCTCAAGTAATGGATAAGTGTGAATGCCATATTTGTATACTGTACCTAAACCTTAATGACTGTGACATGAGTGGAGACCCTGTCATAACATTTTCATTAAGTTATAGCTATGATAAAACACTGTACAAAATGAAATCAGAGGAATATATAGTTGTTACATGTATACTGTGTAACAGACTATATTTGATTTTGATTCATTTTCCAGTCACACGAACTGAAGGTGAAAGCCTAGATAGTATTTTGATAGAAATTCTCCACAGGGCTCTCTTAATGTCCTTGTTTCTCAGGCTGTAGATGAAAGGGTTGAGCATGGGGGTGACTATGGTGTACATCACCGAGGCCACTGAACCCTTCCTGAGTGAATGTGAGAAAATTGAACCAAAGTACACACCAAAGCCAGTCCCATAAAATAAGCAAACAGCTGACAGATGAGAGCCACAGGTGGAGAAGGCTTTGACTCTCCCACCAGCTGATGGAATTCTCAGAATGGAAAAAACAATTTGGGAATAAGAATAAAGGATCCCTGAAACTGGAATGACAGCCACGATGACAACAACAATACATATTAATATTTTGCTGCTGGAGGTATCTGAACAAGCAAGATTGAAAAGTTCAGAAGTGTCACAAAAGAAATGAGGGATTTCTGTAGCTGTGCAGAAGGTCAGTTGTGACACCATCAAGCAGTGCAGCTGGGAGTCCAAAAAGCTGACAAAAAATGACATCAGGACAAAGAAGCAACAGAGGTGAGGGTTCATGATGACTGAGTAATGTAGAGGGCGACAGATGGCCACCAAGCGATCGTAGGCCATCACAGCCAGGAGTAGACTATCCAAACATCCAAAAAGAATAAAAAAGAATACCTGGGTTAGGCATTCTGCATAGGTGATTGACTTACTTTGTGTCCAGATGTTCACCAGCATTTTGGGTACTGTGGTGCTGCTGAAGCCGACATCAGCCAAGGACAGGTTAGAGAGGAAGAAGTACATGGGTTTGTGGAGGTGGGTGTCAGAGCTGACAGCCAGAATGATTAGCAGATTTCCAAGCACTGTGACCAAGTGTATGAAGAGGAACAATCCAAAGAGGATGGGCTGCAGTTCTGGGTCTTCAGAGAGGCCCAGGAGGAAGAATTCCCAAATACATGTTAAATTATCAGATCCTGTGTAGATGGGACACCTATTTAAAAAAAAATAAAGAAACAGTGTCTGTGAAAACAAAGTAGGTATAGCCGCAAGCATCTGAATGTGTATGTTTTGGTATCTTAAAATATTGTTAATAAAGTATTTTTTCACTTGAAGACAACATATTCCAGAAACTTTCATGATATTTCTCAGTTGTGAATTCTTTGATGTCTGACCTGTCTACCTTTTTCTGTATTCACCAACTTTAATGATTCTGGGCCAAAAAAATATTAGAGAAACAAGGATATTTGAGAAACCAGAATCATGAACCCCTTAAATGGGGTTCATGATTTTAGTGGGTGAAAATATGGTGAAAAAACTGAAGGTAAACAAAAATTAAAGGAACAGGGAGGAATATACTGATGCTACAACCATCATCTAAAAACAACTACACCAGAATCTCTACACTGAGTCCTTTTGACATATGATGAATAACATATAGGCATGGATGAAAGCCATTGTGAAGCAGTACATAAAAGCTCAACTAATGATGCTTGTTCTATTTCCAACACATAGATAGATGATAGATGATAGATAGATAGATAGATAGATAGATAGATGATAGATGATAGATAGATGATAGATAGATAGACACATAGATAGTAGATGATAGATGATAGATAGATAGATGATAGATAGATAGACACAGATAGATGATAGATAGATAATAGATTAATAGATGATACATAGATGACAGATGATACATAGATAGAGGCATGATAGATAGATATTACTAGTTTTAAACTCAATTATTTTAAGCAATTTTTTGTGGCCACTGGATTATTCCACCCCTTTGCATCTCAGTTGCCCAAAGACAAAAACTGTGATCAATTTTATTTCTATCTTTTCTATAAGTGTCTTCATGTTATTTGTACTGATTTTTGTGTCTTAAATTATTTTCTAGGAAATTCATCTAAACACCGTATGACAAATATTTTCTCAGAGACTTTCACTTCACACAATACTGTCATTTAAATGTCTTTTTTAAATTTTTTTAAATTTTATTTTTGTATGTGTATGAATGTACTGTCTGCATGTAGGTTTGTGCACCTCTGTTGTGCAATGCCACGGAGGTCAGAAGAGGGCATCGGATTCCCCTGGAACTGGAGTTAAAGATGGTTCTCAGCCGCCATGTGGGTGCTGGGGATTGAACTCGGGTCCTCTGCAAGAGCAGTAGGCGCTCTTAACCGCTACGCTATCTCTCCTTTAAACGTCTTCTATAGCACATATATTCACCTCCACACTTTATGCCGTGCACAGTCCTACCTGAGGGATGAAGCTCTATCTTCCTTATTACAACACTTCTTTTTATTACTCTCTGCATTTCCCTCAGACAATAGTTTCCAGCAGACACATGCATGGACAATGACTATTTTAATTATAAAAGATAATACTGTTGGGGCTGGAGAGATGGCCTAGCGGTTAAGAGCACCGACCGCTCTTACAGAGGACCCGGGTTCGATCCTCAGCACCCACATGGCGGCCGAGAGCCGTCTGAGACTCCAATTCCAGGAGAACTCCAGTTCCAGGGGAATCCGAGACCCTCTTCTGACCTCCGCGGCATTGCACGACACGGGTGCACAGACCTGCATGCAGACAGTACATTGATACACATACCGAAATAAAAAAAAAAAACAAAATATTTAAAAAAAAAAATTTAAAAAAAAAAAATAAAAAAGCTAATACATGGCTATTTATAAGTTCATGGTTTCTCTTAATGTTTTCCCACAACAAATTTCTATAGATTCCAAACAGAAACAGTCCTTTCACACTTGTAAGAACCAAAAACACTAACTTAACATGTACCGAAGCTGTAACTGTGCAAGCTGAGGCCTCCGTATTTAATTATCTCAATGGCCATATCAGAATAAATGATAAGGATATTTGTCCTCAGTAGTCCATCCTCCAACCACTGTGTCCCTCAGAACTTACTGGGCTCCACTGGGGCCTTGTGGGGATATTATCAAGATTTTAGGATCCATGGGAAAAAGCTGGGAGATTGCTGTCTCAAGTTACAGAAAAGAGATTTGCACATGAACACCCAGAACGACGATGTTCCTGGGAGAAGACACAGATATAAAGTCACACTGGCTGGAGACACTGACTCTGGATAGATGGAAAGCAGGCCAGATATTTGCAGTTGTTTTGCTCTGAGCATTCAATGCACAAAGCTTCTAATCAGCCAAATTGGACATTTTCCAAATCTCTGAAGATTTGCTGTTGTTACTAGAACAGCAAGTCATTACTGTGCTTCGGAGAATCTTTATCTTCTCAAGAGAAGGCTCTTGAGAACCATTAACTTCCTACTTGTGTGTATGAAGATTTCAATGTAAAATGTGACCTTTTAAATATCTGGTGTTTAACTTTTACACTTTTTGATCTGCACCCATGATACTAATAATAAGACTTATGGAGAATTAAGAATGTATAGCAACTAGCATATACCATTCCTATTTTTGCCAATTAATATTTGTGTCCAAGAGAAATTTTACTCTTTTCTTTTGAAAGCCCTCATTTGAGGGGCTGTGATAGTGTGAGTTTCACTTATTTTTTCCCACTGTATATTTTTATTGAATTAGTTGCATTTCATACAATACATCTTAATATATTTAGATGCCCTTCATCTCAGAGCCCCCACACTTCTCATAGCCACGACCACCAGATTTCAAGCATTCTCTCATACATGTTAAAGCTTAAAGAGTCAATCCTCTGAATAGAGATGTACCTCAGTGTAAGTTCATTCCCAAGTCCAGTTGGTCTAGCTTCAGTCACTCACCTAAAGATCAACTCTCCCTCATGCAACAGTAATCAGCTGCCAAAAGTTCCTTGGCTAAGGTCTGGGCCTGCTGCCCATTTCCCCAATTCTATGCTGGGTTTTTCTCTGACTGAGTCTGCATGGACCTTGTACATGCTGTTACCATTGCTGTAAGTTCTTATGAGCAAGCTCCTAGAGGCCTGAAATACTGTTTCCTTTTAGTTTGTTTGTTTTTTGTTTGTCTATGTCATTAAACATGTAATTTCTTTGTGGTTAAAACTTGCAAAGTTCTTTCTTTGAGGCTTGAAAAATGCATGCAGCATTACATCTATATTCATCCTACTATAAAATTGTACACCAAAGCATCATGCACCTATGTAACTGTAACTTTCTATGTGTTGATCAGTTTCATCCACACATCCCTCTATCACAACCTCTGATGATCATGATTCTACTCTTAGCTTTTTTTTACACTCCATACATATATCAAATTTACAAAGTCTGAAAATAAACTATAGTTTAATCCCAAAAACACATTTACAGGCTCACAGTTTAACCATAAAAAGAAATATAACTTTACATTCCTAATTACATAGCAAGTTGATGTATGTTTTAATGTATGAGAGACAGAGAGAGACAGAAAGAGACAGAGAAAGATTTAAGCTTTGCATAGTGGTGCATGCCTTTTTAGGGACTCACAGTTTAACCATAACTTCCATGCAGATAAAAAGAAATATAACTTTACATTCTTAACTTACATAGCAAGTTGATGTATGTTTTAATGTATGAGAGAGAGACAGAGAGAGACAGAAAGAGACAGAGACAGAGAGAGAAAGATTTAAACTGGGCATAGTGGTGCATGCCTTTTTAGGGACTCATAGTTTAACCATAACTTCCATGCAGATAAAAAGAAATATAACTTTACATTCCTAACTTACATAGCAAGCTGATGTATGTTTTAATGTCAGAGAGAGAGAGAGAGAGAGAGAGAGAGAGAGAGAGAGAGAGAGAGATTTAAGCTGGGTGTGGTGTCCATGCCTTTAATTGCAGCATTCAAAAGCAGAGACAGGTGGAGACTTTGTGATTTCAAAGCTAGCCTGGTCTACATAGCAGGTTCCAGGACAACTGGGACTAAAGTGAGACCCTGCCTCAAAAAGACCAAAAAAATGAGATTTATTCTTTCCCATAAATCTAAGAACTGAGGAAAATATATACAGATACTTCAAGCTATATTTATAGCGATACCAGTCAATGTGGTATTGTCTTACTGACCAATTGGTCAGCCCACTTTGACTTACAAAAAGGATTTGGTGCTAGGATCCACAAATGAGGGATGACATACATTGTTTGTTTTCTGAGACTGTTACTTCACTTAGCATAACAGCTTCCATCCATTTACCTGCAAATTTCATAAGGTCATCCTTCTTTACTATTGCATAGAACTCCATGGTGTAGATGTAAACACATTTTCATTATCCACTCATCAGTTAAGGGACACTTGGGTTGGTTCCAGCTCCTTGCTATTGTCAAAAGAACAGCAATAAACATGGCAGTGCATGTATCTCTCCTATAGGACGAATCCTTTGGTTTTACACACAAGTGGTATGACTGGGTTAAATTGTAGGTTCATTTTTAGTCATTTAAGAGTTCTTCACACTGCTTTCCAAAGGGTTTGCCTGAGTTTGTAATCCCACCAGCAATGAACACCCTCTCAGGCATTTGGTATCATTTGTTTACTTGATCATAACCAGTCTTACCAGGGTAAGATGAAATCTTAAAGTGGTTTAATTTGCATTTCCTTAATTACTAGAGATGCTGAACATTTTTAAGATGTTTCTTAGACATCATTGCTTCTTCTCTTGAGAGGTCTCTGTTCAGATCTTTAGCACATCTTTTAACTGTGTCATCTTTCCTTGGTCCTTTGCTTTTTGAGTATTTTATATGCTCTGGATATTAAACCTCTGTCAGATGTATCACTGGTGAAGACTTACTCCCACTCTGTGGGGTTTCTTTTCAATTCTTTAATTGTTTCTTTTGTTGTACAGAAGCTTTTTAGTTTAATGAGGTTCCACTTGTTGACTGTTTACCTTAGTTCCTGTGCAACTGCTGTCTTATTTAGAAAACCTTTTCCTAAACCTATATCTTGTTTTCTTCTAACATTTTTCAGTGTTTCAGGTTTCACATTGAGGTTTTGATCCATTTAAACTTGAATTTTGTACAAGGTGAAAGGTAGTGGTTTAGTTTCATTCTTCTACAAGTGGGGGTCCAATTTTGCCAGCACCATTTGTTGAAGAGTCTGCCTTTCCTCCCCTGAGTGTTCTTGGACACTTTGTCAACTGTCAGGTGTATGAAATTACATGTACTTAAGTTTGGGTCTTCAGTTTTGTTCCACTGATCTACAGGTCTATTTTTATTCCAGTACCAGGCTGGTTTGTGACTATAGCTCTGTAATAAAGTCTGAAATTTGGTATATTAATCTGCCCTGCATTACTCATTTCCTCAGGGTTGCTTTTGCTATCTGGGATCTTTTGTTTTTTTCATATGAATTTTGGGAATTTTTTCTAATTCTGTGAAGTAAGATATTGGGGATTTTGATTTGGAGTGCATTGAATCTATTACTTTAGGTAGGATGATCATTTTCACTATATTAATTCTTCCAATCCATGAGCTTGGGTGGACCTTCCACCTTCTGGTGTCTTCCTTATTCTCCTTCTTCACAGATTTAAAATTTTCATTGTAGGGATCTTTAATGTCTTTGGTCAGGGTGCCCCCAAGTTATATTACAGGTTTTTAAAGTATTTCCAAATTTTTGGTATTATTTTTCTTGTCTGTTGGGTTTGGAATTCATTTGTTGTTGCCTTCCAAGTGCATTGAGTTGCGACATTAAGTCATTTACTTGCACTCTTTCTGGTTTTTTTTTTTTTTAATGTAGCTTTTATTTTCAATTCCCTATTTACTAAAGATGCCTCAAACTTAAGGCATTTCTTAGCCATTTTTATTTCTTCACTTGAGAGCTCTATGTTCAGGTATTTAAGCCCATCCTTTTATTGGGTCCTTTGTTTATATATTTCTTTGTTTTTGAGTTCTTTATGTATTCTGGATATTAATCCTCTGTTGGGTGTGTAAAGAATTCTCCCATTTGGTGGGTTTTGTCTTCATTTACTTGGTGTGTATTTCCAGTACAGAAGCTTTTTAGTTTAATAAGTTTCATTTAATTCCCAGCCAACTGATGTCCAATTTAGAAAATCCTTTTCTAAATATATATCTTGTAGGATACTGTCTATATTTTCTTCTAACAGTTTCAGACTTTCAGGCTTTATAACGAGGTCTTTGATCCATGTGGAGTTGACTTTTGTACAGGATGAAAGGGTCTATGTTAATTATATAGGTGGAGATCCAATTTTGCACCACCACTTCTTCAAGATGCTGTCATTCCTTTACTGTCTGTTCTTAGCAACTTTGTCATATGACTGAAATTACATGCACTCATATGTGGGTTTTCTATTATGTTCCATCAGTAGATGTGTCCATTTTTGTGACAGTACCATGCTGTTTTATGACTAAAGTCCTATAATATAATATAATATAACATAACATAACATAATATAATATAATATAGCTATAATATAATATAGCTGCAGTGTTAGATCGTTCACTTGTGCTCTTTCTGTATTTTTTTTAATGTAGGCACTTAGAGCTATAAACTTCCCTCTTAGGACTGCTTTTAAAGTGTCCCATAGATTTTGCTGTGTGGTATTATCATTGTCATTCAGTTCGAGGGATGTTTTTATTTCTTTCTTTATTTCTTCCTTGACCCATTCATTATTCAGGAGAGTGTTTTTTAGTCTCCATGTGTTCCTGTAAGTTGTAGGGTTTATTCTGGTGTTGATATTGAATTTTATTGCACTGTGATCTGATAGAATGCATGAAATTATTTCAATCTTTTTATATTTGTTGAGGTTTTCCCTGTGTCCCAGTATATGGTCTATTTTGGAGAATGTTCTGTGAGGTGCTGAGTAGAAAGTGTATTCTCTGATGTTTGGGTGAAATATTCGATAGATGTCTATGAGGTCCATTTGGTGTACTGTGTCATTTAGTTCAGATATTTCTCTGTGTATCCTTTGTCCTGTTGATCTGTCTAGTGGATTTAATGGGGTATTGAAGTCCCCTACTAATAGTGTACTGGGGTTAATCTGTACCTCGAGATCCTGAAGAATTGTCTTTATAAAGATTGGTGCACCTGTGTTTGGTGTATATATATACATGATTGTGAAATCTTCATCGTTAATTGTTCCTTTAATAAAGATGTAATGGCCCTCTTTGTCTCTTTTGATTTCTTTTGCTTTGAAGTCTATTTTGTCTGGTATTAGAATAGCCACACCTGCTTTCTTTTTGGTACCATTTGCTTGGAATACTTTCTTCCATCACTTCACCTTAAGTTGGTGCCTATCCTTTAAATTGAGGTGGGTTTCTTGTAGACAGCATATAGACGGGTTTTGTTTCCTAATCCATTCTCCCAGTCTATGCCTTTTGATTGGGAGTTTAGCCCATTAATATTTAAGGTTATAATTGAAAGATGGATGCTGCTTGCTTCCACTTTATTATCCATTTGGACTTCTAGCCTCTGATTTTGTTCCTATAGTTATGTTTTTATTACTTTCTTTTCCTAGGTGTTTGAGGATTGTTTCTCCTCTCTTCTGCCCTTTGAATTGCTTCAAGTATTTTATGAAGAGTTGGTTTTCCAGACATGTATTCCATCATCTTGTTTATGTCATGGAGGATTTTTCCCTCTCCTTCAACTATAGTCTACATTTTTTCTGGGTAAAGCATTCTGGGTTGGCATCCATAGTCCCTTAACACTGGAAATGCTTTGCTCCATGCTCTTCTTGCTTTCATGGTTTGAGACAAGAAGTCATTTGTAATTCTGATGGGTTTCCCTTTGTATATGACTTGTTATTCTTTTGTATCCCCCAGAATTTTGTCTTTGTTTTGGGCATCTAGCATTTTAACTATGATATGGCATGGGGTGTTTCTTTTCTGATCTTGTCTATTTGGGGTCCTATATGCTTTTTGTATTTGCATGGATTTGTCTATTTTTAGTTTGCAGAAATTTTCATCTATTATTCTGTTGAAGATCTGATCAATACTATTCTCTTGAGATTCTTCTCCTTCCTCTATTCCTATGATGTGGAGGTTTGATCTTTTCATAGTGTCCCATATTTCCTGGTTGTTCCACTTTTGTGTATTTTTATATTTTTCATAATCTTTATTTGATCTTTTTAATTGCTCTCTGTTATCTTCCAGATCTGATATTCTTTGTTCTGCTTCCTCCATTCTACTTCTGAGGCTTTTTCCTTTCCTTTCTTCTTGATTGAATGAGTGTTCTAATTCCTTTTTTGTTTCATCCTGTGTTTTCTTTAGTATTTCCATTTCCTTTTTGAGCTTCTCAATCTCTTCTTGGTGCTCCTCACTTCGTTGGTTGGCTTCCTTTTTCAGTGTTTCTACTTCCTTTTGGAGTTTGTTTGTTTTTTCTCCCTCTAGTTCTTTCCGAAGTTTGTCATTGTATCCCTCTAGGTCCTTTTTGAGTTTTTCATTCTCTCTCTTTAGTTCTCCGAATTTCTCTTTATGTTCTTTAATGTCTCTGCATAGGTTTGCAATTATTGCTCTAAGATCTGTTCCTTGGGTCTCCTCCAAGGGGTTCCCATTGTAGCTATCTCCTACAGGTTTGGTAGAGCTTGGTGCAGGATTATCCTGTGCCTTTCCCATGTTGTCCCTTCATCGTGTCCCTGGCATGTGGGCTTCCCTTTTGTGGTTCAGATCACAAATACCTTTTCACTATGTTAGTGGATGGTTTTGCTTTCCTCCTTCAGATGCTTTTTTTTTCCTTTCCTCCTCCTTGTTCATGGAGTATTGACTTGTCTAGTTTTCAATTTTGTTTATATATTGGATATTGGAAGCCAAAGCACTCTTCTCTTCTTGTTCTGAAGGTTCTCAAAAAAAAATTCCACTTGGATTTTCACCGATAAGCCTGACCTAGCCCGCGCCCTGGCACTGACCCACACCTGCTGACCCTCTAGCCTGGGCGCCAAAGGTGAAGGGTGGTCCTGCCCAGAAGTCCTCAGAGACACGACCCCCTAGCTGCAGCCCCGGAAAGAGCCCACCTCCCTGTCTCCTGTATGTTTTTCTTTAGCCAGCAGTTTCCAGGCTTTGGGAGGAATCCAGGTGAGGAAAAGGAGTAAACCAATTTTTGTTGTTGAAGATAGCACCCAGGTTATCTCAGGCTTTTCCCAGAAAGAGGCTGGTGACTCAGCTCTGGCTATTAGTTTCTCCAGAGGTGTGAATTGTGCCTGGAGGCAAAGCAAAAAGTGGCTGCAGATGGCTTTTCACTGAGCTGGAATCTTGGCTTTCAGGGATACATTTGCAATTTATTTTTGGAATATGAATAGTAAGAGCATAGGCAGTTAAGTAAACATTATTTATTATACTAGGTTGTGCTGTTGGTATAGCACAGGTGGTTAGAGATATCATTTTTTTATATTACTGTAAGTATAAAATACCTTTTATAATTCCAGTAGAGAAATGGATGAAGCCTTCTTAAAATTATTTTAAGAATAACATAGATTAGCCCTTTAATTTTGTTTGAAAAACAAGATAATGTATCAGTTTAGTACTTGAAATTACCCATTGCCATTTTAGCCTTGGTAGATTTATCGGGCCTGATTTTTAGCTTGATAAAGGACAGCCATAATATTTTTTACTGATGTAAGTGGCTGTTGGGAGAAATCCCAGCCAGTATAGTACCTAGCCTTGATACATATTTAATAGATGTTTTTGAGAAATAGAATAAGTTTTCAAGAGATTTTATGTCTCTTAATGTAAGAAAGAAGTTAAGACGTCATTTGGAGGGCATTACATTCATTTTACCTTATTTTAGGGGAATGTTTTTTTTTTTTGAAAACCATAGTACCACATACATACCCATATGGGAACCAATGTCCTGAGTTTCACTGTTGATGAAGAGATGAAATATTGTCTTTTAAAATTAGGGCTGGAGAGATAGCCTAGTGGTTAAGAGCACCGACTGCTCTTACAGAGGACCCGGGTTCGATCCCCAGCACCCACATGGCGGCTGAGAACCGTCTGTAACTCCAATTCCAGGAGAACTCCAGTTCCAGGGGAATCCGAGACCCTCTTCTGACCTCCTTATGTGTACGAGGTTTAAACTACATGTGTCCAAGTGTACTTATTATACCATATTTCTCCAAGGTTGAGAGCGAAGGCCTCTGTGCACATTAATTCCTGTGAGTTATATCCCCAATGTCTTTTCGTACCTAATGAGGCTGACTCAGGAAAATCTCCCTTTTACTAAAAGATAAGTTACATCTGTTTTGTCTTAATTATGTTCTGTTCATTTTTTGGTATTGTGGATATGAATGTATCTGGTCTGGGACACTATAGGTCCTGTGCACTCCCGTGTCGTGACAATGCCGAGCGAGGTCA
>VZQC01007972.1:3384686-3449532 GCA_009823505.1 Rhizomys pruinosus
GAGAAAATATACATACAAATCCTAAAAAAATTTTATATATATATATATATATATATATATATATATATATATATATATATTTAACCTTTATAAACATTACAATCCTTAGATGTATAACTTTAAGGTATAAATTTTTTAGAATGGGTTTTACAGTTCCTATTGGGTGTTGGTGGATCATATCTAGTAGATAACAGTACATACTTAATAAAACTTTTTACTATTACATGTGTAAATTTCTATTTGTCCTTAATAAATAAATTAATTTATTAGCTGTTTAAATATACTGGCAGACCTGAGTTAGGGAAAAATTAATTTTGGCTTTAGAGTCAGCCTTCACTTAATTTATGTAAATAGAAAAATCACACAAATTAATTTTTTAACCAAAACCTAAAAATGACAAGTAGTTGTTAAAGAACATTAATTAGTTTTAATTTCTCTTAGACCAAGCTGGCTTGAAAATCTCCATGTAAAAACAGTTTTGCTGAAATATAATGGTATTCAGACAGACATGAATTACTTTTGCTTGGTTGTAGGTTACAAACTATGTGGTTAAGGGGTATGTGAATTTTAAAAAAGGTAAAAACAAATCTAAAAGGCTTCAAGATTGTTCAGAACTTTTTTTTAGTAATTAATTTTAAAATAGTTTAGGATCCTTTATTGATTGACCTTGAAATGCCAAGGGCTTATTAATTGATCATTTGTGCACAATTGATTTAAAAATATTTTTTGGTACCCATGTATCAGATTTAGAAAAGCATGCTTGAGATGGAATTTAGCTTAACAGATTTTGAATGGCCATTTTAAAATATATTTTCCTAAGATAAAAATTAATGTGCAAGGAACAGTACAATAACCTCAGTTCCGAACAAATATCATGAGAAACACAATAAGATTCAAAGGTATATTTTTTTCTGAATATCTTTTGGAAAAACCTGAATCAAAAAGACCTGGAATCATACAGATTTTTTTTTTTTTTTGGCGACAACCGTGAAGCATCTTGGGAAACATATTTGCTTTATTGGTATATTGGCCTTTGGCAATACCAACAAACTATATTTGCTTTATTGGTATATTGGCCTTTGGCAATACTCTCTGGTATTCCAGAGACCATCTGTACACTTACATGTATGGTCTCAATACATCTTTCCCATGTTAACGTCAGGTCTTTGACAGCAGGGCCTTATTGCCTCTCTTCTTGCAGGTATCCCAGTTTAGAGGCAAGGAGCCTTTACATTTTGTGGGGGCTTGGATCCCCTGGCCAACAACTCCTTGGTAGAATAAGCCATTGCTGATGTCAGAGCTCCTGCATTAATATATTTTGCTTAAGTGCATAGATAAGGAGAATTTAGTATTATATTTGGTTCTGAATAGAGAATAATCCTTTTCACAGTTCCTATGTCTATTAGTCAATTCAAGAAGGCAGTTTTACTGGTTTTATAAGAGATTACATCTATAATAGTTGTCTCCAATTTACAGTTGGATAATGACATCATCATCATATTTCTCCTTGTTCTATGGGGGGGGGAGGTAAGAAAGACTCTCATATTAAAACGTTTGCAGCTCCTAGAAGATAAGTTTCGTTAGGACTCATTATACATAGTTGTTACAAGTAGGATCCACAGAAGGGTTCGATGTTTGAGGCAATCTGAGGCTTTTCTTCCTTTCAATGTTCAGATGGGCCAACCTTTCTTTTGGCACTTTCTGGTACATCTTATTTGATGCAAAGCTGTATCTTTTCTTTCTCAGCTGTTAAGTTGGTGACATTTTGACCTGTTGAAACATACAAATCTTTTCCCGTAGTTAGTTTTAAAATTTGAACTGCAAGGTTTTTGACAAAAAGGTTTCATTTCTATCACTATCCCTCCCATTTTGGGGGGGGGTGTTTTTGAGCCATGAGTCTCCAGAAGGCAATTGTATTATACATACCTATAGGGTGGAGTCAAGGCACATATTTCATCAAATTCACCCATGCTGTTTTGGGTAACTGTATGTGATTAACTTGGGAAGCAAACTTAATTTTTTCATTAAATCATCTTATAGGTGAAAGAGAATGCTACGAGGTGATACTTTACAACAGAAAAATTATAGAGAACCTTTGTATGTGCCAATCCCAAAGTTATTGTTATACAGATTTTATGTAGAACAAATGTGGACAACAGCAATTTATACTGCCATTTAACTCAGATGTATTACCGTTTTTATCAGAGCCTGAGTCCTAAAACACCATGTAACCTGTATACAGTGTCTGGGCAAAACTGGATACTTGTTGAACTCGTCAATTAAATATGCATTAATCGAATATACAACCGTGTCCCTCTCCCACCCCTCCCTCCCTTCCCAATTCACCATTTCAGTCAGTTTTCTGATGCAGTCTTTCTGTTGTTGTTCTTTTACTATGCATCCCTCTCCATGAGAAATATTTATATCTGGGCTATTGGCACTAGCATCCACATATGAGGGACACCATTTGTCGTTTGTATTTCTGGTACTGTGTTACTTCACGTAACATAATGTTTTCTAGCTCCATCCATTTACTTGCAAAGTTCATGATGTTGTCCCTCTTTACCGCAGCATAGAACTCTGTTGTATACATGTACCACATTTTCTCTATCAACTCGTCAGTTGAGGGGCACCTGGGCTGGTTCCAGCTTTTTGCTATTGCGAACAGAGCTGCAATAAACATAGCTGTGCATGTATCTCTGCAGTAAGATGTGTCTTGTGGGTATATACCCAGGAGTGGTATGACTGGGTCAAATGGAAGGCTCATTTTGAGTCTTCTAAGGGTTCTCCACACTGCTTTCCATAGTGGCTGTACAAGTTTACATTCCCACCAGCAATGGATGAGTGTTCCCCTTTCCCCACAACCTCTCCAGCACTTGGTATCATTCGTGTTCCTGATCCTAGCCAGTCTTATTGGAGTAAGGTGATATCTCAGAGTGGTTTTAATTTGCATTTCCTTAATTATCAGAGATGTTGAACACTTCTTAAGATGTTTCTCGGCCATCTCTAACTCCTCCTCTGTGAAGTCTCTATTCAGATCTTTGCTCCATCTTTTGAATGATTCATTTGTTTTCTTTCTTCTTTGTTTTTTGAGTAGCTTGTATACTCTGGAAATTAATGCTTTGTCAGATGTATCTGCTGTGAAGGTTTCCTCCCACTCTGTGGGTCTTCTCCTCACTTCCTTTATTGCTTCCTTTGATGTACAGAAGCTTTTGAGTTTAATGAGGTCCCATTTGTCAATTGTCGATCTTATTTCTTGTGCAGCTGCTGTCTGATTTAGGAAGTCTTTTCCTACACCTATGTCTTGTAGTCTGCTGCCAAGCTTCTCTTCTATCACCTCCAGAGTTTGGGGTTTCACGTTGAGGTCTTTGGTCCATCTGGAGTTGACCTTTGTACAAGGTGAGAGGTAGGGGTTTAATTTCATTCTTCTACAAGTGGTGATCCAGTTTTGCCAACACCACTTGCTGAAGATGCTGTCTTTCCTCCATTGTGTCTTCTTGGCCCCCTTGTCAAATATGAGGTGGCTGAAATTGTATGAGCTCAGGTTTGGATCTTCAGTTTTATTCCATTGGTCAACTGGTCTGTTTTTGTGCCAGTACCAGGCTGTTTTTATGACTATAGCCCGGTAGTATAGTTTGATGTCTGGTATAGCGATCCCCCTGTATTGCTCTTTTCGTTCAGGGTTGCTTTTGCTATTCGGGGTCTTTTGTTTTTCCAAATGAAATTGAGGAGTTTTTTTCCAAGCCTGTGAAGAAACTCTTAGGGATTTTGATTTGGATTGCATTAAATCTGTACACTATTTTGGGTAGGATAGAAATTTTTACTATATTTATTTTCCCTTTTTTTCATATAAATATATTTTTATTTTTTTAACAAATCTAGACCCATTCCCCCCCCATTCCCCCACCCCGCCAGAGCTCATGAATTCTGCCAAACATGCTTTTCATCTCTTTCCCAGTCTTTCTCAATATTCTTCATGAGGAAGTTGACTGTTTTGAGCAGAAGTTCACTGTTTCACTCAGTTCTTTGATGCAGAACTTTCTGTTGTTGTTGTTGTTTCCAATATCCATGAGCATGGGAGGTTTGTCCATCTTCTGATGTCTTCCTCAATTTCTTTTTTCAGGGGTTTAAATTTTTTGTTGTAGAGATCCTTGGTGTCTTTGGTTATGTTTGTTCCTAGGTATTTTATTCTTTTTGAGGCTATTGTGAGTGGGAAGGTCTCCTTGTAATTCTTCTTCAGGTGCTTGTTGTTGGTGTAAAGAAAGGCTACTAATTTTTCTAGATTTATTTTGTATCCTGCCACTTTACCAAAGCTCTTAATCATTTCTTGGAGTTTTCTGGTGGAGTTCTTAGCATCCCTTAGGTAGACAATCATATCATCAGCAAAAAGGGATAGTTTGACTTCCTCTTTTCAAATTAGAATTTCTTTAATTTCCCTTTCTTTCCTTATTGCCCTAGCAAGGTTTTCCAGCACTATATTGAAGAGGAGTGGTGACAGGGGGCAGCCTTGCTGAGTTCTAACTTTAAGGGGAATGCTTCTGTCATTTCCCCATTTAGGATGATATTGGCTGTGGGTTTCTTGTATATGGCTTTGATTACATTGAGGAATGAACCCTACAGTCGAATTCCCTCTAGGACTTTAAACATGAAGGGATGCTGGATTTTGTCAAAGGCTTTCTCCCTGTCAATTGAGATGATGGTGTGGAGTTTGTCCTTCAGTCCATTTATATGTTTGTTGATGTTTATTGGTTTTCATATGTTGAAACATCCCTGCATCTCTGGAATGAATCCAACTTGGTTATGATGGATGATCTTCTTGATGTGGGTCTGTATGTGATTTGCCAATATCCAGTTTAGAATTTTGGCATCTGTGTTCATTAGGGAGTTGGGTCTATAGTTCTCCTTTTTGGTTGTATCTTTACCTGGTTTTGGTAATAGCGTGATGCTGGCTTCATAGAAGGAATCTGGGAGAACTCCCTCCATTTGTATCCTTCTAAACAATTTGAGTAGTAATGGTTGATGTCTTTTTGAAATATTTTATAGAATTCTGCCGTGAAACCATCTGGGCCTGGGCATTTTTTGGTTGGGAGGTTACTTACTACATCTTCAATTTCTTCCTGTATTATTGGTTTATTTAGGCTGTAGATCTCTTCTTGGTTGAGCCTTGGTGATTCCCAGGATTTCAGATATTCATCCATTTCCTCTAGGTTTTCAAACTTAGTAGAGTATAAGTTTTTGAAGTATTTCCATATGGTTGTCTGGATCTTTTCATTGTCTGTTGTGATATTTCTCCTTTCATCACAGATTCTATTGATTTGGAGTTGTTCCCTCTTTCTTTTGGTTAACTGGGCTAGAGGTCATTCTATCTTGTTTATTCTCTCAAAGAACCAACTTTTGGATTCATTGATTTTTTTTGTATAGTTTTCTTTGTTTCTATTTCATTGATCTCTGCTCTGATTTTTGTTATTTCTTCTTGTCTGCTCCGTTTAGGGTTCATTTGTTGTTGTTTCTCAAGTATTTTTAGCTGCAGTGTTAGATCATTCACTTGTGTTCTTTCTGTTTTTTTAATGTAGGCACTTAGAGCTATAAACTTCCCTCTTAGGACTGCTTTTAAAGTGTCCCATAGATTTTGCTGTGTTGTTTTATCATTGTCATTCAGTTCCAGGAATGTTTTTATTTCTTTCTTTATTTCTTCCTTGACCCACTCATTATTCAGGAGAGTGTTGTTTAGTCTCCATGTGTTCCTGTAGGATGTAGGGTTTATTCTGGTGTTGATATTGAGTTTTATTGCACTGTGGTCTGATAGAATGCATGAGATTATTTCAATCTTTTTATATTTGTTGAGTTTTTCCCTGTGTCCCAGTATATGGTCTATTTTGGAGAATGTTCCATGAGGTGCTGAGTAGAAAGTGTATTCTCTGGTGTTTGGGTGAAATATTCGATAGATGTCTGTGAGGTCCATTTGGTGTATTGTGTCATTTAGTTCAGATGTCTCTCTGTTTATCCTTTGTCCTGTTGATCTGTCTAGGGGACTTAATGGGGTATTGAAGTCCCCTAGTATTAGTGTGCTGGGGTTAATCTGTGCCTTGAGATCCTGAAGAATTGTCTTTATAAAGTTTGGTGCACCAGTGTTTGGTGCATATATATTTATGATTGTGAAATCTTCATCGTCAATTGTTCCTTTAATAAGGATGTAATGGCCCTCTTTGTCTCTTTTGATTTCTTTTGCTTTGAAGTCTATTTTGTCTGATATTAGAATAGCCACACCCGCTTTCTTTTTGGTACCATTTGCTTGGAATACTTTCTTCCAACCCTTCACCTTAAGTTGGTGCCTATCCTTGAAATTGAGATGGGTTTCTTGTAGACAGCATATAGATGGGTTTTGTTTCCTAATCCATTCTCCCAGTCTATGCCTTTTGATTGGGGAGTTTAGCCCATTAATATTTAAGGTTATAATTGAAAGATGGATGTTGCTTCCTTTCACTTTATTATCCATTTGGACTTCTAGCCTCTGATTTTGCTCCTATGGTTATGTTTTTGTTAGTTTCTTTTCCTAGGTGTTTGAGGATTGTTGCTCCTCTCTTCTGCCCTTTGAATTGCTTCAAGTATTTTATGAAGAGTTGGTTTTCCAGACATGTATTCCATCATCTTGTTTATGTCATGGAAGATTTTTCTCTCTCCTTCAAGTATAGTCGACATTTTTGCTGGGTAAAGTATTCTGGGTTGGCATCCATAGTCCCTTAACACAGGGAATGCTTTGCTCCATGTTCTTCTTGCTTTCATGGTTTGAGGCGAGAAGTCAGTTGTAATTCTGATGGGTTTCCCTTTGTATGTGACTTGTTTTTCTTTTGTGGCCCTCAGAATTTTGTCTTTGTTTTGGGCATCTAGCATTTTAACTATGATATGGCGTGGGGTGTTTCTTTTCTGATCTTGTCTATTTGGGGTCCTATGTGCTTCTTGTATTTGTATGGGCTTGTCTATTTTTAGTTTGGGGAAATTTTCATCTATTATTCTGTTGAAGATCTGATCAATACTATTCTCTTGAGATTCTTCTCCTTCCTCTATTCCTATGATGCGGAGGTTTGGTCTTTTCATAGTGTCCCATATTTCCTGGTTGTTCCACTTTTGTGTATTTTTAAATTTTTCATAATCTTTATTTGAGCTTTTTAATTGCTCTGTGTTATCTTCCAGGTCTGATATTCTTTGTTCTGCTTCCTCCATTCTACTTCTGAGGCTTTTTCCTTTTCTTTCTTCTTGATTGACTGAGTGTTCTAATTCCTTTTTTGTTTCCTCCTGTGTTTTCTTTAGTACCTCCATTTCCTTTTTGAGCTTCTCAATCTCTTCTTTGTGCTTCTCAATCTCTTCTTGGTGCTCCTTTCTTCTTTGGTTGGCTTCCTTTTTCAGTGTTTCTACTTCCATTCGGAGTTTGTTTTTTTCTCCCTCTAGTTCTTTCTGGAGTTTGTCATTCTGTTCCTTTAGTTCTTTCCGAAGTTTGTCATTGTATCCCTCTAGGTCCTTTTTGAGTTTTTCATTCTCTCTCTTTAGTTCTCTGACTTCTTCTTTATTTTCTTTAATTTCTCTGCGTAGGTCTGCAATTATTCCTCTAAGCTCTGTTCCTTGGGTCTCCTCCAAGGGGATCCCATTGTAGCTATCTCCACCAGGTTTGGTAGAGCCTGGTGTGGGATTATCCTGTGCCTTTCCCATGTTGTCCCTTCGTTGTGTCCCTGGCATGTGGGTTTCCCTTTTCTAATTCAAATCACAAATGACTTTTCACTATGTTAGCGGAGTGTTTTGTTTGCCTCCTTCTGATTCTTTTTTGTTATTCCCTTTCCTCCTCCTTTTTTATGGAGTATTGACTTGTCTAGGTTTCTTCTCTTTCTGTTCTTAAGGTTCTCCAAAATGAAGTCCACTTGGATTCTTAACAATTCCCGTTGGGGAGGGTGATGTGCGCCTGACCTTGCCTGCACCCAGGTACCTGCCCGAGTGAATTATGGTATCCTGCCTGCGCCTCAGGAGCCCGCCCACACACTAAGCCACCCGCGGGGACCAGAGCAGACCTAAACACGACCCTCTGTTCACTCTGCAAAAGCAAAGCGTGTGGTCCCTCCGAGATGGGGACCCCCGAAAGAGGGCTCAGAGTCGAGACCTTCTTCCAGCCACCCCTGAGACAGACCACCCCCAGATGTACCTGCCCGAGTGAATTATGGTGTCCTGCCTGCCAAAATTAAATTATTTTTAAATATGATACCTAAGAAGCATCATGTACCTCATTTAACTCTAAGATTCTGGCATGAATTATGTTGACTAACAATAGTTTTTCTTTGTGTGTTTTTGTGTATTTTGTGTACATGTTCAAATGGATGTGTACATGTGTGTTAGGAGGCCTGAGTTCAATGTCTACTATCTTACTCAGTTTTTCTCCACCATACCATTTGAATCTGGAATTTGCCAATTATTTAGGATTAATGGCCAATGACCTCCTGAAATCTGACTGCCTCAGGTCTGTCATCTCTCCAGCTCACACTGCAATATTTTAAACTGTGTACAGAATGTACTATCTGATACCTAAATTAAAGTTGATATTTCGTAATTATAGGACACTGCATAGTTAGAGGGATTCCTCATCATTTAAGAGCATTAGCTTCTCTTGCAAAGAACCTGGGTTTGGTTCCCAGCACCCACATGGGAGCTAACAACTGTTCACGCTACAGTTCCAGGGGATCTGATGCCCTTTTCCAAACTCTGTGGGCATTGCATGACATGGGTGCCCATATATACACACATGCAATACTCATACACAAAAGTTTTAAAAAACAAAATGTTTTTTTTTAAAAAAATATCATTCGTACCATATACTAAACTTACCAATAAGTATACCAACGCCACTAATCAAAGAAGTTTCTTCCTTTTTGTCAAAAATCTTGCAATTCAAATCTTAAAACTAACTATGGGAAAAGATTTGTATGTTCCAACAGGTCAAAATGTCACCAACTTAATGGCTGAGAAAGAAAAGATACATTTTTGCATTCTGGGGGATGTACCAGGAAGTGCCAGCAGAAAGGTTGGCCTGTCTGAACATTGAAAGGAAGAAAAGCCCTAGACTGCTACAGATATCAACACCCTCTGTGGATCCTACTTGGAACAGCTATTTATAATGAGTCCTAATGAAACTTACCTTCTAGGTGCTGCAAGGTTTTAATAGGAGAGAATTTCTTACCCCCCCCATAGAACAAGGAGAAATATGATGATGATGAGGTCATTCTCTAACTGTAAATTGGAGCCAACTGCTATAGATGTAATCTCTTATAAAACTGGTAAAACTACCTTCTTTAATTGACTAATAGACATAGGAACTATGAAAAGGATTATTCTCTATTCAGAACCAAATATAATACTAAATTCTCCTTAAGCTATGCACTTAAGCAAAATATATTAATATAGGAGAGCTCTGATATCAGCAATGGATTATTCTACCAAGGAGATGTTGGCCAAGGGATCCAAGCCCCCACAAAAGGTAAAGGCTTCTTGCCTGTAAACTGGGATACCTGCAAGAAAAGAGGTGATAAGGCCCTGCTGTCGAAGACCTGATATAAGCATGGCAAAGATGCATTGAGACCGCACTTGCAAGTGTACAATTGGTCTCTGGAATACCAGAGAGTGTTACCAAAGGCCACTAAACCAATAAAGCAAATATAGGTCTCCTTGAGTCAAGCAAGACTCCTCCGTCAGCACCAGCTACACCTCACCTGCCTGGAAATACTGTGCAGCAGTGGCAGCCATATGCCTGTATATCCCAAATCTAATTGGCTATTAGCTCTCTCCTTGGAGGAATAACCCACGGCTGATGCCACAAGCTTACATCCTCTAATGGTTAGGAGATGTTATAAGCCACAGTAAGACCCTGTCATATTTAACAGAAAAAAAATTTAATTCATGGATTAACATAACATTCAAACATCTGTGTCTATACCAAAGTAACCTACCATAACAATTAGTATTGTAAAATACCTATATTTCTAATTGCTTGTGCTTCATTAGTAGGATCGAAAGGTTATTCCTGGACAAACTGTCAGCCCATGAAAGGAAACAGCCAGAATTTACCAGAGTCCAAGACAACAGCTCCAGAGAAAGTAGACTGTTTTGCTTCTCATCTATCTGTGCCCCTTTTCTAAGCCCAGGGAACAGTCTGCAGAAGAGGGGGTGTGGTAGAATGTAAGGGCTGCAATTGGGGTGAATGGTAAAACTACAGGAATATAGTCTGGACACTCATTTGATCAACTTTATTGAACATACAAGCCCCCCCCTGCTGGATTGTGGGACCCATGGGCTGTGTGGGTTTGGGCACAACTGCTTGCAAAATGGTTTCGCATGAAGGATGCTTGTACTCATAAATTATCACTTATTGTTAAAAAATGAAAAAAAAAACTGAGAGAAAGATGCAGGACAGTTATGGCAGAATGCATGATCTGGGATAGAGTGGGGTGGGGTGGGGGAAGGGAAAGGGAAATATGCCTGAACTGAATTGGAAAATGATGTATAAAATACACAAAGCATCAATAAAAATGAAAATTTAAAAAAAGAACATGAGATGTGTCAGGTATCTTATAGGAGATTAATCACTTTGTGATATAATTTTTTTCCTTTTTGCACTTTTTGTCCTTCAGAAATTCTGTAATAAGTACCACATCTATTAAAGTGTAAACTTTGAAGTTTAATGAATATGTTTTAATTAAATGAATAGCAGAGGCTTCAATGACCACAAATGTGGCATTAGTGTACATGGTACAATCTGCCTTTAGAGGATGAGCCAGCAGGATGAGAATCATAAACTCAGTATTTTATTGTCTTTCCTTTGTTCTCATAGAATGCTTGGAAATCTCATCCTCCATAAGGGAAGCAGACAGAACACCTGCCTTCATGGTACACGTAGTACCTAATGGATTTCTGGAGATGGATAAATAATTCAGGCATAACATTGTTTTAAATGGTGACATCATGCACAATACCTACATAAGCTCAAGTCAGACAGAGTCCCGGAATAGAAGTAAGGAAGTGGGAAGGGAGGAAAGCCCAACCCCAGCTGAGGAACTATTGGCGAACCAATAGTTGGGAGAAGAATCAGTTTTCTTTAAGCGTGTGAGTCTGGGTAGGTTAGCTAGGCCCAAGTAGATGGATCCACACCAAAGAGCGTTTGGGGAAACAAATTTGATTTGATAGTCCTTAATCTGTATAAGAGACTACCTGATATTGAAAAAGGTTATTAAGAGGGACTTGTAGTTAGGGTAAAGAGTCTAAATATGACCAAAATACATTGCATAAAATTCACAAAAATTCAATAAAAATGAAAAACACAAACCTCAAATTAACTTCAGGTTACAAGATATTTGCCTAAACAATATGCTATCTAACCTTCTTATTGTAATTAGTAATAATAGCTACATATTATTTTCCCTATTTAGTATACAATTTACAATCAATGCCATACTCATGTCATTGTCTCAACTACAAATGACATTGGATGACAGTGTTGTATTTCAGAGACACTAAAAAGCTCTCCCATGTCATAGAAACTACAATTAGCATAGACAGGATTCAATTATAAATTGTCAGATTATGAGTCCAGTTCACTGTATATTTTTTCTCTGTCATTTAAAACTCCAGGTCCCTAGGGCTGGAGAGATGTCTGAGCAGTTAAAGGCAATGGCTACGCTTTCAGAGGACTGGGATTTGATTCCTAGTACCCAGATGGTGGCTACCAACTGTCCATAACTCCAGTTCCAGGGGATTCCAATGATTCCTTCTGACTCTGTGGTACTGGGTGCACTTATACTCCTGCAGGCAATAGACTCATATGCATAAAATAAAAATAATAAATAAATAAATAAAATTCTAGTTCCCTGAGTAAGAACTAAGTAAAAATATTTCTATTGTCTCCTTTTGAGATGAAGTGGGATGATAGTAAGCATGTGCCCAGCTGCAAGAATACTCTGTTGCTAGGTCAAAAGGGACCTGTGCTGGATTATTGTTTCTCTATATTTTCTGTAATATTCCAGTAATCTCCATATATGCTCCAGAAGAAACTGGATCCACTCACTGTTCCGCCCTATAATTATGAGTAAATGGATAGAGGAAGAATGCAATGACTGGTTAGGTTGGGGGTTTTCTATAGCTCTTCTTTAATCAGTTTCATTAAAAGGGATGAAATATATAGTGAAGATAAAAGCCATCAGTGGTCCAAAACTGATAGCTTTAAAAGACATTAATCAAGCCAGGCATGGTGGCTCAGGCCTTTAATCCTAGAACTCGGGAGGCAGAGGGAGTGGATCTCTGTTATTTCAAGGCCAGCCTGCTCTACATAGTGAGTACCAAGACAGCTGGGGCTACAAGGAGACCCTGTCTCAAAAAGACAAAATAAACATTAATCGAACAAGAGAAAGAGAAGACATTTTTGTAACAAGCAACGCAAAATGCAAGAGCATGTGGGAGAGATGGTTGTCAGTAAAGAGCTAGTAGTTCAGGGCTGACTCAGAGACTTCAGTCAACAGGCAGCGAGCAGCTCATTTCCTCGCCACCACCAAATTCCAAAGTTCATTCCATTTCTAAAACACATGCTAATATGTGGGGCATTTGTTTATTTGTATTCTTTTTTGATATTATTTTCTTTGCTTTTTGAGAAGGGTCTCTCAAAATGAGACCCAGTATAGCCACAGATTTGTGCTCTGCTGCTTTAGTCTCCAAACTAAATGTTATTTTAATAACATTTTATATTAACATTTAAATAACTGATGTTATTACGGGTCTATCTTGGGCCTCTGGTAGAATCACACCCAGATTATTACACTTGAGTTTTTTTTAATGTTAACCTTTGACGATACAAACAAAGGAATGAAACACATAAGCACAAAAGTAAAGAATAGCATTCATCTCCTTCTCCTGCCTTGACCAAGACACTAATTTCTTCTTTCATTTATTTATTTTTCCTTGTTTCCAAATGCCACCTCCTGTCTGCTGGCAAGTCAAAGGTCAGATTTCTTTGATTTCTTTGCATATCATATATCTAGGACTGTCTCTTCATTTATTACAGAGGCTATAATCCAAAACATCTGTGAGGTAAATTCTAGTAAGTCGACAAGCAATGGAAAGTGTCACCATTGCTGATGTATATGCAGTGTTACAGACATTTGGAAGGTGGTTTGTGATTTTGTACAAAATCCAATATGTATGGAAAATTACTATATGGAAATTTTATATCCACAACTTTATTCACAATTACCCAAATCAAAACTAAACACAATGCTTTTCAGCAGGAGAATAAACTATATATAGCATATCTACAGATTGGAATATTAATTAGTATTAAGATAAATTACTATAAAGCCATGAGAATCCATGAAGAAAACTTAATTGCATATTAACATGTAAAAGAAGCCAATCCAAAAATTAAATTTTGATTCCAAGTCCATAAAATTTTGGAAAACAGAAAATTGTGGATATAGTAAAATGAAAAGGAGTTACCAAAGACTGAGGAGGAGAATATGAATTGATAGAGAACATATTTGGGCAAGAATAAAAATATATTTTATGATACTATAATGGTGGTTGTATTGCAAGTTTATCCAAACTCATGGAATGTGTAATATCAAGATTAAACCCTGAGGTAAATTATAAGCTTAGTTAACAAATACATATCAGTTAGGCCATATATTATCACAAAAACATAATTCTGCAAGGACATATTCATGAAGAGAGTGTGCACAGTGGAGTAATATAAAATTAAAGGGAACAATAACAAAAATAAAAAGTATAACTGCATATTAAATACTACTGCATTTTCTTTTTAATTTTGTTTTTACTGATTTTCTGTGATTTTCATACAATATAATTTGATGATATTTAGATCTTCTCTCCTATCTGCACCTCCCCCAATTCTCCCAGCTGAATTTAATGCATTTTCAAAAGTATATTAGAAATGAATGCCATATATCCTGTTGTTAAATTATTCTATTGCAGAGCCTTCTCAGAGAATCTTTCATGTTCCTGTTCCTCAGGCTGTAGATGAAGTGATTCAGCATAGGGGTGACAACTGTGTATATCATTGAGAACACAGCACTGTTTCTAGATAAAACTGATATAGTAGTCCCAACGTTCATGCCAATCCTTGTTCCCCAAAATAAACAAACCACTGAGAGGTGAGACCCACAGGTGGAGAAGGATTTATACCTTCCACCTGAGGATGGCATCCTCAGAATGGAGGACACAATTTTATAGTAAGAGAAAAATATCGCTAGCATGGGAAACATTCCATACATCATACCAACCAAATATTGAACGAGGTTATTTGTGAAGGTGTCAGAGCAGGAAAGATTAAAGACCTGAGAAGGATCACAGAAGTAATTAGCAATTTCTACATCCTTGAAATTCCTCATCTGTAATGCAATCAGAAGATGCAACTGGGTTTCCACAAAGCTAAAGAAAAAAGACACAAGAACTAAAATCACACAGAAGTGAGTATTCATGATGACCAAGTAACTCAGGTGATGGCAGATGGCCACAAATCAGTCATAGGCCATCAGAGTCAGAAGCATGACATCCATACATCCAAAATTGATAAAAAGAGACAACTGCATGAGGCAGCCCACATAGGAGATGACTCTGCTATGAATTTGGATGTTCACAATCAACTTTGGAATGGTTGTAGAGATGAAGCCAATGTCAGCCCAGGACAGGGTGGAGAGGAAGAAGTACATGGGGGTATGGAGATGTGAGTCAGAGCTGACAGCCAGGATGATGAGCAGGTTTCCAAGCACTGTGATCAGGTACATGGACAGAAACACTCCAAAGAGGACAGGCTGAAGTTCTGAGTCCTCAGAGAATCCCATGAGGTAGAATTCTGAGACAAGTGTCAGATTTTGAGATTTTACATTACTAGGGCACCTTCAAAGTCAGATGTCAGAGAAATGAAAATAGTTAACAACATCATTTTGTAGTACACTGATCAATTCTTCAATAGATAAGTAAATACATAACATATAATCAGATACATATAGAATTATGATATGGATTTTATATTTGCTAATTTTTTGGTGTTTTGAGACAGAGTCTCCCTGTTGCTCCAGCTGTCCTGGAACTCAGTATATAGACCAGGCTGGCCTCAAACACACAAAGATCCACATGCCTCTGCCTCTTGAGTGCTGGGATTAAAGGTCTGCACCACCATGCCCAGCTCGTTTGCTATTTTTAATAATATCACCTATCACTATATTGCCTTGGATAGACTTGAAGTCATGGTTCAGGCAATTTTCTTGCCTCAGCCTCCTGAGTACTGGAATTACAAATTTTTTTTCTACATATCAAGAAACTTTACACAACATCACATTATAACACTTTCTTTTACTTGTAGGACAATTTAAAGGAACTAAGCTTAAATTTCCTTCCCAAATAAGTAGCATACAGTCAATGAGAAACAGTTTGGATAAATTTAATGAAATCTTATGCCTTGGCTCCTATTTATGGGTATGTGTAATACAACTTAGGCATCTATATGTCAAAACATAAAAACCTAAAAAAAAAAAAACAGAGGGAGGTGGGAGGTGGGGTAGTATCCTTTTTAGGATACAAATGGAAAGCTCTATGTTCTAATACTAATTAATAATTTTAAAATTTTAACAATGGGAGGAGATTTTAATGTTCCCACAGGTAAAAATAAACGAATCTAATGCCTGAAAACATACAACTTGGGATGTGCATGAATGACTGGGGAATGCCAGCAGAGAGGTTGACCATCTGAACATTAAGGAATGAGGAACTTCAGACTACCTGAGTCACGAACACTGAGAATCTCTCTGAATACTATTGGGTTAACTATTTATAATAGACCCTAACGAAGTTTACCTTTCAGATGCTTGAGAAACCTTCCCTGCCTCTCCATTTATAGGAAAAAAGAAAAAATGATGGGTAAATTGAAACACTCCCTAATGTTAAACCTAGAGCAATTTGGTTAAGTGGTAATTTTATAAAATAGGCCATCACGTTATTAATTTGATTGATAGGCATGGGAACCGTGAAAGGATAATTCTCTATCTAGAGCCAATTCAATAGTAAAGTGTTTTTTTTTTTTTTTTTTTTTTTTTTTTTTTTTTTTTTTACTGAAAAAAAAAAAAAAAAAAAAAAAAAAAAAAACAAAAAAAAAAGAAAAAATAAAAAAAAAAAAAAAAAAAAAAAAAAAAAAAAAAAAAAAAAACACGGGAAAGCTTGGACATCAGCAATGAATTATTTGGCCCTAGGAATGTTGGCTAGGGGACCTCAAACCTGCCCCCCCCAAATTATCAGGCTTTTGCCTATAAGTGGGTTATGCAAGGAGAAAGGCAGTAAGTCCCTGTTATTTTTGGTGTGAGCATGAAAAAATTTATGAGACTCACTGGCTAGCGTACAACTGGCCTCTGAAATGCAGAGAGTGTTACCAAAGGCCACTAAAGCTACAGCAAAATCAATTGGTCTCCCTGAGACAAGCAAAGACTCCTCCATCAATATCAGTACACCTCAACAGCTGGAGATACTGTGCAACACAAACTTATGTCCTCTAGTGGTAAGGAGATGTTATAGCCACACAATAAGAACTTGTCACTTTATAGAGAAACCACAGTTTGCGGATTAGCATACCATCCAAGCATCTGTGTCTATGCTCACAGCTTAACTTGACATAATAATTGGTACTGCTTAAATGCCTGTATATCCAATAGCTTGTGCTTTGTTAGTATGACTAAAAAGGGTATCCCTGGAAAAGCTGTCAATCCATGAAGGGAAACAACCTGAACAGACTGGAGTCCAAAATGACAACTCCAAAGAAATTAGACTATTTTCTTCTCACCCACTTGTGCCCTTTTCCCAAAGCCCAAGGAACAAATTGTGGAAGATGAGGCATGGTAGATTGTAAGGGCTGTGGAGAGATAGGGGTGAATCATGAGACTACAGGAATATAGTCTGGACTCGTAGTTGATCAACATGCCTGTGCATACAAGCTTCTCCAACTGGACTATGGGAACCTTGGATTGTTCAAAATTTGGACATAGATACTTGCAAAATGCACCAATTACCTAATTGTATGACATACTGAGTAACATCAATGTTATCTGCAAACAACTGTGTCATTATATTGTAGAATCCCTTAAAAATAAAAAAATAAAAAAAAGAAAATGGACTAAGTGGTAGATTCTGAATTTTTAGTAAAACAGATCGATCTTAACCTGTACTAGAGATGTACAATGTATTTTACATATTTTAGAAGTGTATAGGATTATATTCAAGTCTGACATTCTACATTCTCTATAATAATCCATAGTTAAGAAAACATACCATCCTCTATTATAAACAAAACAAAATAAAACTTCATTCATCTGAAACTAAAGTGTATATTTCCATTTCTTCTCAGGATTCATGGTGCAAAATATTTTTCCTTCTTTTTCTAGTTTTTTCAAATGATGCAAGAGATTATCTTCTGCCATCTTATGTAAACTCTAAAGAACATTCTTGTAAATTATTTTTACAAGCTCCGTTACTATAAATGATTTTTCAAAGTTATGAATTACTGAAAGAATTTGTTCTTCTCTGTTATTTCTGTGAGAAATATATTCCAGAATTTTTGCTTCAGAATTATGGATTACTGGGTCATGTCCTGGATATATAAATCAGCTTTGAGTTTTAATAACTCTTTTAGGGAGTTCATACAGTCATAGGGGTCTTCAAACATAGTTGTTCCTTCTCCTAGAATGCACTCCCCAGAGAAGATGACATTTTCCTCTTCTAGGAGTAAAGCCATGTGATCATCAGTGTGGCCAGGTTGTGTATAACTCTTAGTGTGGCTCCCTCAGTCTTAATCAAGTCTCTATTTTCTATATCAACATACTGCTGTTCTCTAGTTCCTATAATTTCTTCTTTCCGAGGATTCCATGGAAGATTTTTAATGCAGTAAGCAGTGTCATTACTGAAGTTTTTACAAATATCCAGTATGGCTCCAGAATGATCATAATGCCAGTGAGTCACTAAGATTTCTTGGATTGGTGTGTCAAATTCAACCAAAGCTTGCTTTAAACAGCTTGTATATTCTGGAACTGATGGTTCTCCAGTGTCATTGAGGATTCACCTGCGGCCAGTTCCCACTAGGTAAGTGTTAGTGCCTTGAAGGGTCATGGGACCCGGGTTACAGCCCAACACAAGCAGCACCCAACTGGAAAGCCACTCCACACTCTGCAGCTATCTCGACCTCCTTCTGTGCCTGGCTTTCCAGCGGCCACAACGTGCTGCTCGTGGAGCAGGCCAGGTAGGCGGGTAGGCATCTTTCAAATGTGTTTTCTGTATCTGAACAGTTGTGGGATTCTGCAGTAGACTCCATGTGTTGCAAAGAGAAGTTTCTTTATAAGTGATGCTTGTTTGTTTGTCTGTAAAGATTCCATATTTAATGTATGGTAAGAAATTTCATTTGTCTAGAGATATGACACCAATAGGGTTTTCTCTAGGATCTATGTTCTCTCCAGACATGTGCATTTGGCTGAGTTCACAGTGGCTCTCATAAGTTCACGAATTATACAACATCACATTGTAACACTTTCTTTTACTTGTAGGACAATTTAAAGGAACTAAGCTTAAATTTCCTTCCCAAATAAGTAGCATATAGTCAATGAGAAACAGTTTGGGTAAATTTAATGAAAGCTTATGCCTTGGCTCCTGTTTATGGGTATGTGTAAAACAACTTAGGCATCTATAGGTCAAAACATAAAAACCTAAAAAAAAAAAAAAAAGAGGGAGGTGGGAGGTGGGGTAGTATCCTTTCTGGGATACAAATGGAAAACTCTGTGTTCCAATCCTATTGATAGATTTTCAATTTTTCTGATCTTGAAACTAACAATGGGAGGAGAATTTTATGTTCCCAATCACCAATCTAAATGCCCGAAAACACAACTTATGGCTATGCAGGATGGACTGGGAAATGCCAGCAGAGAGGTTGACCCATCTAAACATTAAAGAAAGAGGAACCTCAGACTGCCTGAGTCACAGACACTGAGCATTTTTCTGAATACTATTGGGGTTAACTGTTTATAATGGGCCCTAATGAAGTTTACCTTCCAGATACTGAGAAACCTTCCTACCTCTCCCCTTTATAGGAAAAAGAAAAACATGATGGTAATGAAACCACTCCCTAACTGTAAATTACAGCCAATTGTTACAGTGGTAATTTCCTATAAAACAGGCATAACTACCCTTTTTTAATTGACTGATATGTATAGGAACTGTGAAAGGATAATTCTCTATCTAGAGCCAAATTCAATAGTAAAGTGTTTATAAGTTGAGTAATTAAGCAAAATATATTACTACAGGAAAGCTCCGACATCAGCAATGAATTATTCTGCCTAGGAGATGTTGGCTAGGGTATTCAAACCCGACACCCCCAAAGTATAAAGGCCTGTGCCTATAAGTGGGATATATGCAAGGAGAGAGGCAGTAAGTCCCTGTTGTTGAAGACCTGGTGTGAGCATGAAAAAATGTTATGAGATGTCACTTGCTAGCATACAACTGACTTCTGAAATGCCAGAGAGCGTTACCAAAGGCCACTAAAGCAATACAGCAAAATATTGGTCTCCCTGAGACAAGCAAGACTCCTCCGTCAATATCAGCTACACCTCAACAGCCTGGAGATACTGTGCAACAGTGGCAGCCAAGTGTCTATATATATCCCAAATCTAATTGGCTATTAGCTCTCTCCTTGGAGGAATAACTCACAGTGGATGCCACAAGCTTATGTCCTCTAGTGGTTAGGAGATGTTATAAGCCACAATAAGAACTTGTCACCCTTTATAGAGAAACCACAGTTTGCGGATTAGCATACCATCCAAGCATCTGTGTCTATGCTCACAGCTTAGCTTGACATAATAACTAGTACTGCTTAAATATCTGTACACCCAATAGCTTGTGCTTTGTTAGTATGACTAAAAAGGGTATCACTGGAAAAGCTGTCAACCCATGAAGGGAAACAACCTGAACAGACTGGAGTCCAAAATGACAACTCCAAAGAAATTAGACTGTTTTCTTCTCACCCACTTGTGCCCCTTTCCCAAAGCCCAAGGAACAAACTGCGGAAGAGAAGGCATGGTAGATTGTAAGGGCTGTGGAGAGATAGGGATGAATCATGAGACTACAGGAATATAGTCTGGACTCCTGATTGATCAACATGCCTGTGCATACAAGCTTCTCCAACTGGACTATGGGAACCTTGGGTTGTTCAACATTTGGACGTAGATACTTGCAAAATGCACCAATTACCTAATTTTATGACCTACTGAGTAACATCAATGTTATCTTCAAACAACTGTGTCATTATATTGTATAATCCCTTAAAAATAAACAAAAAAGAGAGAGTTTTCAATGCAAAAAAAAAGAAACTTTACATACACGACTCTCTCTCTCTCTCTCTCTCTCTCTCTGTATGTGTGTGTGCATGTATGTATTCTCATGGTGTCTGTTTTTATATTTCTTTTTAAATTTTATTTATGTGTATAAGTGTTATGCCTGCAAGTATGTAAATGCACCCATATCATACAGTGGACTCCGAGAATGGAAGGGGATATGGAGTCTCCTGGAACTGGTGTTACAGACAGTTGTAAAGTGCCATATGTGTGCTGGGATTTGAACCCACATCTTCTGCAAGAACAACTAATGTTCTTAACTGCTAAGCCATCTCTTTATCCCCAGTTTTTGATATTTCTATTTATAATATGTTGGTAAATGATGCTTGCTTTGGTTTTGTTTTGTTTGTTTTGTGGAAGATAAGGCCTTGTTAAACAGCTCATCTAACCTTGAGCACATTGTGTGTTCCAAGCTGTTCTCAAACACATAGGCACCATGCCTCAAACTTGGAAATCTTCTCATTGTCAGCATGGACAGCATGCAATTATAACAATAATTAAAACTGATATAATAGACATATATATTTTCTTTAAGCAACCACTCTAATATCTTCTCATCTCAGTTTTCCATAATTTTATACATACAACACACATTTAAACTACATGAAACAAACAATATTAGTTTTGTCACTATAAAATACAGTTGTCTAAAGTAATCATACACTGAGATGACAATGTTAAGTTTCAGAGATACTAACAAACTGTTCAGCTCCACAGATGTAAGTGGAGGTGATAGGATTAAATACTTAATTATGAGACCCTGTAAGAGATGAACTGAAATCGTTTATTGTTTCTCAGACATTAGAACGTCTTGAACCTCAGCAGAAATCTCAGTCTTAGACACAGGAACATTCACATATCTGAAAGTTGTCTAGTTTGCTAAGTAGAAATGGAATCAAGCTATGACATTCTCTCTTTCTGAGACTGTGTGGGGTGATCCAAACATGGAGGGAGAAAGTAGACATTTGCAGGAAAATCCAGACCTGACAAAAAGACAAAAAGACAACGGTATGTGACCATGTATCTTCTCTTTCTGTGACCTTAGCCTGTCATCCACAATCATCATTCATACAGTGAAATCATCTGGCGTACCTGCTGCTGTGCATTGTGATATATCAGGAATAATAAGACAGAGAGGAGGAAACATTTAAATGTGCATGCACACACAGAGAAAGAGAAAGAAAGAGAGAGAGTGTGAGAGAGAGAGAGAGAGAGAGAGAGAGAGAGAGAATGAAAGAAAGTGAAATGCTTGCTTTGTTGTCTAGGAAACAGCCTGCCAGGATACACTTGATAACATGCTCTGCACAGTTTTCTATATAACACCCCACTGCAGGTTATGCAATAATAATGTGCTATTTTATTTGCTGTAAAACAATGATGATAAACTAAGTATGATGGAGAATGCCTGTAATCTCTCTATACAGGAAGATCAGGAGTTGAACATTGTCATGAGATACATTAGTCCAATCCCAAAACAAGTTGGAATGAAACAAGTTACATGGGATGTAAAACTCATTGCCAGGAAATTGGAAAGTTATCAAAAGTAGTTCATGGTGTTTTGAAAGTGCCATCCTCCTCACCATCCTTATAATCACCACCATAATTCTTCTGACTTCTTAGGACTCACTTTTGAAGGACCCATTCTCTGCTGCTGTGGAAAAAATATTTATGGGTAGTGTTGATGGAGATGCTCAGGTACCTTGTAAGCAGAAATTTAGTTTTAATATAGTTTCTGGAACTGTAATAAAGCCAAAATCCCCAACTTCACACCCTTCACAAATGATATATTTTAACCATCTGGACATCAATTTGTTAGCTTCTCATGATGATGACACAATACTCCCATGCTCACTCCCCTCATACATGGGTCCCTTTGCACTTACTGAGTTCTGCTGCTTCTCTTCTGTGTCATGACCAAGTAGGACAGAGCCAAAGTTGTTCCCATGAAGCTTCCTAATGAAGCTTCTGTGTCATCAGGACTGGTGACCACTCACTGTCAGGTAGGAGCTTCCTCAGGTAAACAAACAAGGAGGGCATATGTTTGGAGCAAGCTATACTGGAGATATCAAGATAGCCACCTCCAAACTAGAGAGATGGGCTGGTTATTCACGAGTACATGACCTTGGAAGCCCAATGCACAAAACTCAATTAGAAAAATTAATCCATGTTATTGGTCCAACTCTCTAAGGATTTTTTGATATTACTGTAGCAAGAAGTGGAGAAAGAAAATTTCACTATTCGCAAATTAATCCCTTGTGGATGATCACTTATTTGTTTCCACTTATTTTTAAAATATTTTCTTGATTCTTTTAGGATTTCATACAATGAATTTTGGGGGTTTTAAAGAAGATTTCCCTGGAGATTCCAGCTGTCCTGGTACTCACTATGTAGACCACGCTGGCTGAAATTTCACAGAGAGCTGCTTCATATGCTCAGCCTTCATATAATGATTTTTATCATATTCAGATCCCACCCTCCATCTCTACACCCACTGCTATCCCCCTGATTTCATGTTCTCTACTATTATTTTTCTCATTAAGTCTTACCAAGTCTAATTTCCTCAAATACCCCTGGGTGTGGGTCCATCCCCTGGCACCTGGTCAACCTACCAGGTAGCTTACCCCTAAATAAAATTGCCTCTCCCTCTCCCAGAAGCTATGAGTTACCAATAAATAGGTCCTCAGATAGGGCTGGCCTTCTTGAACAGCTCCTTCTTCCATGCTGGATTTTCACCTGGTTTAAACAGTCACAGTAGGTCCAAATGTCCCATAGCCCTGTTACTGCCAGACAACACAGTTTCTTTGTATTTATCTAAAACTTCTGGCTCTTAAAGTATTTCTGCCCCCTTGTACGAAATGATCCCTGGGACTTAGAAGGAAAGAGTATGCCATAGGTGTCCCATTTCTTGATGAAAACACTTTTTTAATATTTTTATTGAAGTTTTGTGCATTTCATATATCATTTCTCATTTCAGTTTAGACTCATTATTGTTGCTCCCTCTAATTTGTATTGTTTCACCACATACTCTCAAGCCTCTTATTTAATGAATGCTCTTATTTTGTGAATGCTTCAAGAAGAAGTTTCTCTAGTGAATGTTGAGAGAGGCACTAATCTATGGGTATAACAATAGGGCATTGGCTGTTGATTGTTGTTTTCACACAGCTTATTTAGCAGAATAAGAGTAATAGGCTCTCCCCTATGGCCTGTGGTCTGGCTGCATGATGTTGGTCCAGATTAACAGTCAGGTATGAGTTCCATCTTATGAAGCTGAGCTTAAATACAATCAGATATTGGTTGCTTACTCCCACAACATTATTTTGACTGTTACACCAAGTGCCATAATCCACCAGGGCAGTTCTTAGTGTACTTCACAAGGATCGTAGTTGGGTAAGTTTGATGATCACTTTTTTCTTCCAATAACAAGAATAGCACCTTCCACCACTATGAAAGATCACCAATCTTGTGAAGCTTTAAAGTCAGTATCACCTTGACTGTTCTACAACTCACCTATGTACTGTCTTCAGAAATGGAGTCTTACTTTCAACCTTTGCTGGGTGGGCAATCACCAGTATTTAATGTTTGAGGGTCTCTGTGAACCCCTGATCACCAACTTCAAAAGAGTTATTCCAGGGGCTGGAGAGATTGCCTAGTGGTTAAGAGCACCGACTGCTCTTGCAGAGGACCCGGGTTCGATCCCAGCACCCACATGGCGGCTGAGAACCGTCTGTAACTCCAATTCCAGGAGAACTCCAGTTCCAGGGAATCCGACACCCTCTTCTGACCTCCGCGGCATTGCACGACATGGGTGCATAGACCTACATGCAGACAGTACATTCATACACATAGAAAATAAATAAAATTTAAAAAAAGAGTTATTCCATTCTTGGCATTAGATACTTTTTATTTGATAGCCTAAAATGTCTGGGAGACCCATTTAACCCATTCATTATAGGGTAACTACCTTTAAATCCTTTTACATTGTATATGTACAGGTTTTAAGAAGCCTTTATAGGAATGTTTCCATATGACCTTTTCAAAAAGCCTTTAGTGTTATTTGTCCCTCTCCTTATCCCTTTCTTCCCTTCCTTCCCATCCCTGCCCCCCATTTAACCCTTCTTACTTAATTATTCCCTCTTCCCACATTAGATCACTGCATTCTATTTCCTCTCTCCCTTCCCTTTGGCTTCCTATTAGCTTCCTGATCTCTGTGGATTTTATGATTGAAACACATCTACCTAAAGATTCAAGAATAGCATCCACTTATAAGAAAGAGCATGCAATGTTTGTCTCTCTGGACCTGTGTTACTTCACTCAGGATGATTGTTTCCAGTTCCATTAATTTGCCTGAAAATTTTATTGCAGATAAGACAGTCGATTGATTCAACAAGTCTTGTGGATCAGACACGATGAATAAGAATGAAACTAGATCCCTATCTCTCAATCTGCACAAACTCAACTCCAAATGGATCAAGAATCTCAATATAAGACTTAGTACCCTGAATCTGATAGAAGGGAATGTCAGGAATGTAAGGTCATAGCCAACCAAAGTCAGGGATTCCAGAAAGACAACCAAGGGTAAGTTCTGAGAAATAATCACCCTGGACTGTGTTCCTCCAATCTGAGAAAAGGTTGCTGCGATGTCATACAATCATGCCTCACCAGAGGCAAGAACCGGGCCCCGTTTTCTCTCAAGATGCCCCACCTGATACCAGCCACAGGCCCACCTATGACCTATCCCCTACTTCCTCGACCCCACTTCTTTCTATGCTCATTTCCTTGTATACCTGGGTTTAAAACTGCCACTTCAGCACCATTTTAGCACTAGTCAGGCAGGCCAGTCATGCACCCAATCCCATGCCCCAAATAAACCTGAGTCATCTTTATCAGAGCCCTGTATACTTTTGTAAAGGGTCTCCCCTTGATAGGAACCTAACATCTGGTACCATGACTCTGATTAAGGTTGAGATTCTGGTTGCCTTGGGTAGGGTGTGGCTGATGGACTCTGATCACATAGGCTTCCAGGTACAGACTCTGCACTCACCATGGGTCTAATTTTTTCCAGAGGTACCATTTTCCCTTACCTAACTCCTCTCTTTTCTTACCTGTCACTGTCTCTATCTCTCTCTCCCTCTCTACTAGTTGTTCCATGTTATCCTGTAGGTCTGATATTCTATTTTCTGCTTCCTCTATTCTGCTTCTGAAGCTTTGTCCCATCCTTTCCTGTTGATTGAATGAATGTTCCATTTCCTTTTTCATTTCTTCCTTTTTTAATTTCCACTTCCTATTGGAGCTTGTAATTCTCTGGTTGTAATTCCTTGCTTCACTGGTCTGTTTCTTTTTTAATTTCCACCTGGGATTTTTCACTGTTTCCACTTCCTTCCAAAGTTTGTCATTCTCTCCCTCTCCCTCTAATTCTTTTCAGAGTTTGTGTTTCTCTTCCTCTAGTTCTTTTCAGAGTTTGTCATTCTCTCCTTCTAGTTATTTGCAGAGTTTATCATTCTTTCCTTCTACATCCTTCCTGAGTTTTTTTTTTATTTTCTCCCCTTAGTTCTCTGATTTGCTCTTTATATTCGTTGATTTCTTTGAATATGTCTATGATTGTTCTTCTAAGGTTTTTATCTTGGTTTCCTTCCAGGGGGATCTCATTGTAGAGATCTTCCATAGGACTGGTCAACATTGGTGTGGATTTATTATGAACTTTTCCCATATTATTTTTTCTTTGTGGTTTTGACATGAGTTTTCTTGGGGGGGCGGGGGGATTCTGGTTCTAGTCTCAAATGTTAATATGGAGGATTAGTTGGTCAGTCTCTGCGCTTCCTGCCATTTAGTTCCTCTATGTTGGCTGCGCAACCTAGAATCAGTAACACTGCACCACAACTCCACCAGCTTACTGGGTGATCTGCAACCACTACTGAGGAGAGGGGATGGCTTGCTCCCTTGGCCTGCTCAACAGCCCACTGAGCATGACTGGGTGACTCCACCCACACCGATCATGCAGAAGGTGGGGCACGGCATCCCACCTTGTCCCTGAGGCCCACCTCTGGCACTGGTGCACTGGTCCCCCATGGTTTCCTGACCCACCTGAGTGTTTTCCCTTTAAAATCTAATTCCTCATTTTTAACTTCATTTCACTCAGGGGATTACTCACCTTTAAATAAATGTTTTAGGTTTTTTCACTCACTACAAATTTGTTGCCAGGTTTTCTATCTCCTAAGGATCCTCAGTTCTCAATATGCAGATTCCAGACTGGCCAGCTCCAACACCTACCTTCACCCATGGTGTCACTGTCACCCCAAACCTCAAATCTAAGGCTTTCCTCTCCAAGTTTTTCCTCTCATCTACTGCCTATGTATACCCATCATTTTCTTATATCCTTTAAAACTCCCTGTAAGGCCATGCTTTTATATGTTTCCATGTGTTAAGATCTAACATATTTCCATGCAGAGAAACCACAGGGAGATCTCACATAATTATATTAAATGTCTTCATGTGTTACTTGAAGAAAATGAAATGCTTCTGAGAGAAAAATATAGAGATGTAGGCACTTATATAAAAATCAGAAAGAGCATAAATAAATAACCTAATGGTACAATTCAAGAACTTGGAGAGACAAGAATAAGAAATAAAAATCATAGCAGATATCAAAGAAATAGAAACAAAGAAAACAACACAAAGAAACAAAGAATCTAAAAGCTGGTTCTTTGAAAAGATAAATAAGATAGACAGACCCTAAGCCCAGTGAAATAATACATCCAAATCACTAAAATTAGAGATGAAAGTGGATACATCACAACAAACAACAAAAATCCAGAATATTATAGAATACTTTAAAAACCTAAAATCTAATAAATTTGAAAACCTAAAAGTAGTGGACAAATTTCTAAATGTATGGAAGCCACCAAAGCTAAATCAAGAAGAGATCAAGAGATTAAACAGACCCATAACAAATAAAGGAATCAAAACAATACTACAGAGCCTCCTGACTAAAAGCAGGCCCAGACAAATTCACAGCAGGATTTTACCAGCCCTTAAAAAGAAGTTCTACAGACATATGGCTGCCACTGCTGCACAGTATTTCCAGACAGATGAGGTGTAGCTGGTGCTGACGGAGGAGTCTTGCTTGACTCAAGGAGACCTATATTTGCTTTATTGGTTTAGTGGTCTTTGGTAACACTCTCTGGCATCCCAGAGACCATCTGTTTACTTGCAAGTGCGGTCTCCATACATCTCTCCTTGGAGGAATAACCCACGGCTGATGTCACAAGCTTACATCCTCTAATGGTTAGGAGATGTTATAAACCACACGAAGACCCTGCCATACTTGACAGAAGAAAATGTAGATCATGAATTGACATACCATCCAAACATCTGTGTCTATACCAAAGTAACCTACCATAACAATTAGTACTGTTTAAATACCCATATATCTAATTGTGTGTGCTTCATTAGTAGGATCGAAAGGCTATATATTATACTGTTTAAATACCTAAATATCTAATTGCATGTGCTTCATTAGTAGGATCGAAAGGTTAAGCCTGGACAAGCTGGCAGCCCATGAAAGAAAACAGCCAGAACTGACTAGAGACCAAGACATCAGCTCCAGAGAAAGTAGAGTGTTTTGCTTCTCATCCACCTGTGCCCCTTTTCTAAGCCTAGAGAACAGTCTTGGAAAAGGGGGCTGGTATAGAGCTGGATGTTGTAAGGGCCTTCGATGGGGTTATGGATGGATGAAACCTACAACAATTAGACTGGGACACTCATTTGATCAACTTGATTTGAAAATACAAGCCCCACACCTTTCCGGATGGTGGGATCCCATGAGCTGTGTGGGTTTGGGCACCAACTGCTTGCAAATTGGTTTACATGAGGATGCTTGTACTCTACAAATTATCACCTATTGTTAAAAAAATTGAAAACAAAACAAAAACAAAAATGCAGAGAAAGATGAAAAATGGAAAACTTACGGCAGAATGCAGATCTGCGATGAGTAGGGGTGGGGTGAGGGGGAAGGGAAGGGGATATATGCCTGAACTGAATGGAAAATGATGTATGCAAATACAACAAAGCATCAATTAAAAATAAAATTTAAACAAAGTAAAAAAATAAACATAAAAAAAAAAAAATTAAATTATAAATTCATTGTAAGCGCTGGGCGTGGGGTGGCGACACAACCTTGAATCCTCTTAAGCACGTGGGAGGCAGAGGCAGGCGGATCTTGTGAGTTCAAGACACAGCCTGAATCTACAGAGTGAGTTCCAGGGGGATCAGCCGAGGTAAGGGAGACCGTGTTCGAACAAAGTACAAAAAAAAACAAAAAAAAAAAAAAAAATGATAAATTAAATGTAAATAAAAAAAAAGTAAGTCTCTACAACCAATACCATTTAAATTATTCAACAAAATACAAGAAAACAAAAAAACTTCCCAAACTCTTTCTTTGTAGATACCAGTATTACTCTAATACCAAAGCCAGGAAAAGGCACACAACAAGAAATAAATTAAGACCTAATTTTCCCTACCTGAATGTATCATGCAAAAAAATCTCTCAACAAAATACTACACAAAATCGCATACACACCCACATGAAAAGATCATCCTAGCATGATTCAAGATAGCTTTATTCCTACTTCATGGAGTTGTAGCAGGGATGGTTCATATACATAAGCTCAATAATGCAATTTACATAATATAATGGACTTAAAGACAAAAATCACATGAACATTCAATCTATAAAGAAAAATCTTTTGAACAAAATGATACCATTCATGATCAACAGTCATAGAGGGAAAATGAACAGGCAGAAACATTTTGAACTCAATGACAATTTAATAGAATTATATATCTATATATATACTTACTCTCTTTACTCTATAATATATTATATATATTATATATATTCAAAACCTAGGGCTTGGAGAGATGGCCTAGCAGTTAAGAGCACCGACCGCTCTTGCAGAGGACCTGGGTTCAATCCCCAGCATCCACATGGCGGCCGAGAACCATCTGAAACTCCAATTCCAGGAGAACTCCAGTTCCAGGGGAATCCGACACCCCTCTTCTGACCTCCATGGCATTGCACGACACGGGTGCACAGACTTGCATGCAGACAGTACATTCATACACATACAGAAATAAATAAAATTAATTAAAAAAAATTTAAAAAAAACTAGAGCCAATATCATTCTCAAAGGAGGAAAACTGGAAACATCCCCATTAAAATCAGGAGAGGCAAGACTGACCCTACTATTTTTTACAATAAGGGAAGTAGCTTAAAGGTATACTAATTGGAAAAGAATGTCAAATCCACCTTTTTTTAAACAGATGACACAGTATTATACATAAAAGATCCCAAAAATTCCACCACAAAACTTCTAGAAAGGATCAACACTTTCAGCAAAGTGGAAGGTTACAAAATCAGTAAACAAAAATCAGAACCCTTTCTATACACAGCTACCAAGCCATCAGAGAAAGAGCTCAAGGAAACACTTTCATTCACAATACACTCAAAAATTAAAAATAAAACTCTATGGATAAGCATTAAAAGACCTTAAAGATCTCTTCAATGCAAACTTTAAATGTTTGAAAAAAAGAGATTGAGAAAGACACAAGAAGATGGAAAGGCACGAGAAGATGGAAAGATGCTCATGAGTTAGTACATTCGATGTGGTAAAAATGATCATCCTACTGAAAATAATTTACAGATTCAATACAATCCCAATCAAATTCCCCATGGCATTCTTCACATAAATAGAAAAACCCACCCTGAAATTCATGTGGAAGTACAAAATACCAGAACAATGTATAGAAGATTACCATACCAGACCTAATCCATATTACAGAGCTATAGTCATAAAAACAGCATGCAGCATGGCATTGTCACAAAATGGACTTTTTGGTCAATGGAAGAAAATATAAGACCCAAGCATGAGTACAAGTAAGTTTAACCATCTGATATGTGATAAACATGCCAAGAACACACACCAGGGGAAGACCACATCTTCAACAAATGGTGCTGGCAAAATTGAATCTCTACTTGTACAAGAATGAAACTAGACCCATAACTATTGCCCTCCACAAAAGTCAACTCCAAATGGATCAAAGACCTCCATGTGAAATCTGAAATGCTAGAATTGTTAGAAGAGGATATAGGTAGAACCCTATGGAATACAGATGCAGGAGAAGACTCTAAATTGAACATCAGTGGCTCAGGAACTAAGGTCAACAGTTGACATTGGACCCTCATTAAGCAAAATGCTTCCATACAGCAAGAGAAACAACTGATGAAGTGAAGAGAAACTCCACAAAGTAGGAGAAAATCTTTATCAACCATAAATCTGACAAAGAATTAACATATAGTATATACAAAGAACTCAAAAAACAAAGAATCAAGGAAATAAATTACCCAATTTATAAAATGGGATATGGATCTGAACAAAGTCCTCAAAGGAGGGTATAAAAATGGACAGGAGGGTTGGAGAGATGGCTCAGCAGTTAAGAGCACCAACTGCTCTTTCAGAGGACCTGGGTTCAATTCCCAGAACCCACATGTGTCTTTGAGCTGGGTGTGGGGGCTGCAGAGATGGCCTAGCGGTTAAGAGCGCCGACCGCTCTTGCAGAGGACCTGGGTTCGATCCCCAGCATCCACATGGCGGCCGAGAACCATCTGAAACTCCAATTCCAGGAGAACTCCAGTTCCAGGGGAATCCAACACCCTCTTCTGACCTCCGTGGCATTGCATGACACGGGTGCACAAACTTGCATGCAGACAGTTCATTCATACACATACAGAAATAAATAAAAATTAAAAAAAAAATAAGCTGAGTGTGGTGGCACACTCCTTTAAACCCAGCACTTGGCAGGCAGATCTCTATGAGTTCAAGGCCAGCCTGGTCTACAGGGCTAGTTCCAGGCCAGCTGGGGCTACAGGGAGACCCTGTCTCAAAATTAATTGATTAATTGATTAATTAATTAATTAAAAATGGCCAAGAAACATAATTAAAAGCGTTCAATATCCTTACTAATTAAGGAAATGCAAAACAAAACGAGTTTAAATTTCATGTAACACAGTCAGAATGGCTAAAATCAAGAGAACAAATAACATTAATTGCTGATGAAGATACAGAGAAAGGGAAACCCTTAGCCACTGTTTGTAGGATTGCAAACTGGTACAACCACTGTTGAAAGCAGTATGGAGAAATCTTTAAAAAATAGATTTACCATATGATCTGATTATACCACTCCTTGGCAGATATCAAAAGAGCTCATCCTACTCTGCGGATACTTGTGCAGCCAAGTTTCTTGCTGCTCTTTTCACAATAGCTAAGAGATGGAAGCAACCTAATGTCTGTCAACTGATGAATAGATTATAAAAATATAGTACATTTACACAATGGACTCCTACTCAGTGATAAAGAAAGATAAAATCATTAAATTTTCAGGTAAATGAATGAAAATAGAAACTGTTATACTAAATGAAGTAATGTAAACTAAGAAAAGCAATTTATATTCTCTCTCATTTGTGGATCTTAGTTCCAAATATATATATATATATATATATATATATATATATGTATTATATAAATGATAACAGGTGTTATCAATTGGGGAATGGAGGAAGAGGATACTTAATTGACGAAGAACAAAGGATGGTCATACAGTGGGAATGAGAGGTGAAATAAATAATGCTAAGGAGGTGTGAGATACCAGAGGGAAATAGATTATTTCAAAGCCCTACTGGAAAAGTACAGATAGAATAAATATAGGAGTGCATGTATATAGCTGATGGTTATATAACAAAACCCACACTGTCAGGTAGGAGAAACCGACCTTTGGGCTGGAGAGATGGCATAGCAGTTAAGAGGGCCAACCGCTCTTACAGAGGATCCAGGTTCGATCCCCAGCACCCACATGGCGGCTGAAAACCGTCCGTAACCCCAATTCCAGGAGAACTCCAGTTCCAGGGGAATCTGACACCCTCTTCTGACCTCCGCAGCATTGCACAACACGGGTGCACACACTTGCATGCAGACAGTACATTCATACACATACAGAAATAAAAAAATAAAAAATAAAAAAAAGAGAGAAACCGACCTTTGAGTTTTGGGTCAAGATAGTCCAAGTGACTCCCAAAACAACAAAGCTTGTTCCCATTCCCCGTAATTGCTTCCCAGAATTTGCAAGTAAGTCCTATTTCTGAAATCAGGCTACGTTTTTGACATAAGACTTAGAGCAATGGAGCTGAAACTGAGCAAGAAGCCTCCTCCCTGAAGACTAGCTTTCATGGTCCCAGAGGAAATGACGTAAACTGCTGAGGGAGAAAACTAATCAGTGGTCCTACCCAGCCATAAGAGCTAATAAACAATAGTGACTGACCTAGGAAACTATTGATATTGGTGCAGTAATGACACATTTTATACTTTATTTATTTTATGTGTATGAGCATTGCCTATGCTCTTAACAGCTGAGCCATCTCTCCAGCCTCAGTAATGACACCTGTATCTTGTGGTAGTCAACAGCTGTCTAATTGGTCTGCTTAATGGGAGGGAACTCATGTATGGTACTGTAAACATAGCCAAATGCTTTTGAATGGAGACATCTTAAATCCTAGAGAAAAACCTATTTTGCCACATACTCCATGCCCCTCTGTATTTCTTCCTCTCCAACATATCCATGGATGCCATGTGTTTCATTTCTACCATCATCTCAAAGATGGTTGTTGCCAATTTAATTTAAAATTTGGTTTTAAGTTCATGGTACAATTGGAGTATTCAAATACAGTTATCTTCTTTGTGTCTGTCTGACCAGATGCTTTTTTTCTTATTTTTGGATGTACCAATGTACCAACTATTGTTGACTTATTTATGGTCTATGACCACCTGTATTTCTTTAAATTATTCTATTATCAACACTCATGTTTGTGATTTCTGAGTTTTGGTGTCATTTGGGGTCCCAAGTTGCCCTATTTAATTATCTTATAGTTTATCCACTTTAATGATGCAGAAACTTACTCTGTGCCTCTTCTTATCATGCCATACACTTTTTTTTAATTTTTATTTATTTTTTATGTGTATGAATGTACTGTCTGCATGTAGGTTGGTGCAGCCGTGTCATGCAATGCCGCGGAGGTCAGAAGAGGGTGTCAGATTCCCCTGGAACTGGAGTTAAAGACAGTTCTCAGCCACCATGTGGGTGCTGGGAATTCAACCTGGGTCCTTTGCAAGAGCAGTTGGCACTCTTAACCACTGAGCCATCTCTCCAGCCCCGTCATACACTTTTTGTACAATTTCTCCAATACTATTCTCTGAAAGCTTTCTGGTCTTGTATTTTCTCTTTCTCTGAATTCTATTCTCTTACCCTCAAATGCTTTAATCTATTAAGAATCTCACCATCAGGAAAAGTATAGAGTCCTTTCCACCTGTGGGTCTCACCTGTTACCTATTTGCTTTTTACGTGGAACTGGCATTGGAGTACATGTTGAATGTGCTATATCACATTGTCCTGGAAAGAGTACAATTGTTCCACGATGGGTACTGTGGCCCCATCTTATTCTAAACACATTCATCTGTGGCTTGAGGAATGAAGACATTAAAAGTTCCTGAGGAGTGTCTGGAGAAATTGCTCATTGGGCAAAAGCACCTGCTACTCCAGTATGAGGACTGATTTTGAATTACAGCATCCATGTGAAAAGCCTCACATGGCTCTGCACACACCTGTAACTCCAGTGCTGGTAGGAGTGGAGACAAGAGGGTAACTTAGGTTTTCTGGATCACAGTTTATCTCTAGGTTAGATGAGAGAACTTGTTTCATGGAAAGAAAACAGGACAACTGAAGACTTTTTTTTGGCCACTATTTTTGGCTCAGCAGTACATCTATGCACACATGTTATATTCTCTCTCTCTCTCTCTCTCTCTCTCTCTCTCTCTCTCTCTCTCTCTCCCTGAGGATCAAAGTGATAGAAGGTGCTATCCTCCCTCGTGCAATGTTATAAGTCTTCTTCAGGCCTAATCAAGTGCCTTCTGTTTGGATACCAGACCTGTTCCATGGGAGGAAACTAATGTGTGATACCATAAGCCCAGTCAGAAGCCTGCAGCTGGGGGATATTGCAGGCCATAGTGGGGGATCTCCTGCTGCTGCTTTGCTAAATGAACATGATCCCATCAAACTGATATCCACAGAGCTTTATTTATGTCCTGAATCTGCTGTGAACTTCAGTCAGAGAAACCTCTGTTTGCAGTGGGCAGTGATAAAAGCAGAGATTCATAACCAGCCAAACTACTGAGAATACTGTGATGGTTAATCCTAGGTGTCAACTTGCCTGGATTAAGGAACAAATAAGAGAAAAGGATCTTCGGATTGGACCACCTCAACCCAGATGGCCCACCCCAAATGTGGGTGTTACCTTTTGCCAGCAGGCAGTATAAAGGGCCACGGCAGAGAGAGCTGGTCCCTTTTTCTCCTGCGGCTTGCCTCTCTCTCACTGGTGAGTTTGTCTTGCTGCTGTGATCAGCCCTTCAGATCCCAGCATGCACTGAGACCGGCAGATCTCAGTAAATAATCAGGAAATAATCAAACTTTTCAATGCTTATTGGATACTGCTTCTGAGTTGACACCGATCCCAAGAGACTCTGAAAAGCATTATGTCCCTCCAGTAAAGTAGGTGCCTATGGAGGACAGGTGATAAATTGAGTTTTGGCTGAAGTCCAACTCACAGTGGGCCCAGTGGGTCCTAGAACTCATCCTGTGGTTATTTCTCCAGTCCCAGAATGTATAATTCGGATAGATATACTTATAAATTGTCAGAATCCCTGCTTTGGTTCCCTGACCTATGGAGTAAGGGCTATTATGGTTGGAAAGACCAAATGGAAACCATCGGTGTTGCCTCTAACAGAGAAAACAGTGACCCCAAAACAGTATTGTATCCCGGAGGGACTGCAGAAATTAGTGCCACCATCAAGGATTTTAAAGATGCAGGGATGGTGATCCCTACCACATCTCCCTTTAACTCTCCAATTTGGCCTGTGCAAAGGAGAGATGGATCATGGAGAATGACAGTTGACTACTGAAAACTCAACCAAGTAGTGACGCCAATTGCAGCCGCTATACCAGATGTGGTGTCCTTACTTGAGCAGATTAATATGTCTCCTGGTACCTGGTATGCAGCTATTGATCTGGTAAATGCTTTCTTCTCAATACCCGTTCATAAGAAGCACCAGAAACAATTTGCTTTCAGTTGGTAAGGCCAACATTATGCCTTTACTGTCCTACCTCAAGGGTATGTTAGCTCTCCAGCCTTGTGCCATAACTTAGTTAGAAGGAATTTTGATCGCTGGACTCTTCCACAAAATATAATACTGGTCCACTATATTGATGATGTTATGCTGATTGGATCCAGGGAACAGGAGGTAGCATCCAGGACTTGGTAAAGTATATGCACATAAGAGGATGGGAAATAAATCCAACTAAAATTCAAGGGCATTTTCCTCAGTGAAATTTCAGTGGTATGGAGGATGCAGACATTCCTTCTAAGGTAAAGAATAAGTCATTGCACCTGGCCCCTTCCTCCAGCAAGAAAGAAGCACAATGCTTAGTGGGCCTTTTGGATTCTGGAAACAGCACATTCCTCATCTGGGTGTGTTAATAAGACCCATATATTAAGTGACTCAGAAGGCGGTGAACTTTGAGTGGGCCTAGGAAGAGGAAAAGTTTCTTCAACAGGTCCAGGCTGCAGTGCAGGCTGCTCTGCTCCTTGGGCCACATGATCCAGCAGACCCAATGGTGCTTGAGGTATCAGTGTCAGATACAGATGCTGCCTGGAGTCTGTAGCAGGCCCCCATAAGGGAATCACAGCAGAGGCCCTTGGGATTTTGGAGTAAGGCCCAGACAACTATTCCCCTTTTGAGAGACAACTCTTAGCCTGCTATTGGTCCTTAATGGTAACTGAACATTTGGCAATGGGCCACGAAGTCACCATGCAACCTGAGCTGCCTATCATAAGCTGGGTGTTATCTGACCCACCAAACCATAAAGTAGGACATGCACAGCAGCAGTCCACTATCAAATGGAAGTGGTATATATGTGGCAGGGCCTAGGCAGGCCCTGCTGGCACAAGCAAGCTACATGAAGAAGTTGCCCAAATGAGTGTATTTCCTACTCTTGTTACAATGCCTCCTGTGCTCAAGTATGCACCTATAGCTTCATGGGGCTTGCCCTATGATCAGTTGACTGAGGAAGAGAAGACTAGGGCCTGGTTTACTGATACTTCTGCCAGCATGCAGGCACCACCCAGAGGTGGACAGCTGCAGCATTACAGCAAATTTCTGAAACAACCCTAAAGGACACTGGTGAAGGAAAGTCTTCACAGTGGGCAGAACTTCGGGCAGTGCACATGGTTGTGCATTTTGCCTGGAAGGAGAAATGGCCAGAGGTTCGATTATATACTGGTTCATGGGCTGTAGTCAATGGTTTGGCTGGATGGTCAGGGACTTGGAAGGAGCAAGACTGGAAAATTGGTGAGAAAGACATTTGGGGAAGAAGTATGTGGATAGAGCTCTCTGAATGGTCAAAGGATGTGAAGATACTTGTGTCTCATGTAAATGCTCATCAAAAGGTGATCTCAGCAGAGGATGAGTTTAATAATCAAGTAGATCGGATGACTCGTTCTGTGGATAGTCAGCCTCTTTCTCCAGCTATCCCTGTTGTTGCTCAATGGACCCATGAACAAAGTGGTCATGGTGGCAGAGATGGAGGTTATGCATGGGCTCAACAGCATGGACTACCACACACAAAGGCTGATCTGGCTACAGCTACTGCAAAGAGCCAGATTTGCCAACAGCAGAGACCAACATTGATCCCCCGATATGGTGCTATTCCCCGGGGTGACCAGCCAGCAACCTGGTGGCAGGTTGACTACATTGGACCACTTCCATCATGGAGGGGACAGCATTTTGTCCTTACAGGAATAGATACTTATTTTGGTTATGGATTTGCCTTTCCTGCACGTAATGCTTCTGCCAAAACTGCCATCCAGGGACTTACACAATCCCTTATCCACCATCATGTTATTCCTCACAGCATAGCTTCTGACCAGGGAACTCACTTCACAGCAAAAGTGCAACAGTCAGCCGCTGGTCATGGTATCCACTGGTCTTAACATGTTCCCCACCACCCAGAAGCAGCTGGCTTGGTAGAATGATGGAATGGCCTCTTGAAGACACAGTTACAGTGCATTTAGGTAACAATACCCTAGAGGGCTGAGGCAAGGTTCTCTCACTGGCACTATATACGTTGAATCAGCATCCCATATATGGTACTATTTCTCCTATAGCCAGAATTTTTGTATCTTTGTTCATTAAAGAGATGAGCCTATAGTTTTCTTTTTTGGTTGTATCTTTGCCTGGTTTGGTTATTAGGGTAATGCTGAATTCATAGAAGAAATTTGGGAGATTCCACCTGCTTTTATCCTTCTGAACAGTTTGAGCAGTAATGGTTGTAAGTCTTCTTTAAATATTTTATAGAACGCTGCTGTGAAACCATCTGGGCCTGGGCTTTTTGGTTGGGAGGTTTTTTATTACATTTTCAATTTCCTCAAATATTATGCGTCTGTTTAAGCTGTCAATCTCATCTTGGTTAAGCTTTGGTGAATTACAGGATTTCGGATACTAAACCATTTCTCTTGTTTTCAAATTTAGTCGAGTATAGGTTTTTGAAGTATTCCAGTATGATTGTCTGGATCTCTTTGATGTCCATTGTGATGTTTCCCTTTTCATCATAAATTCTATTGATTCAGAGTTGTTCTTTTTTTCTTTTGGTTAACTGGGCTAGAGGCCCGTCTATCTTGTTTATCCTTTCAAAGAACCAACTTTTAGATTCATTGATTCTTTGTATTGTTCTCTTTGTTTCTATTTCATTTATTTCTGCTCTGATATTTGCTATTTCTTTCTGTATGTTGGGTTTAGAGTTCATTTGTTGTTGTTTCTCAAGTGTTTTTAGCTGAAGAGTTAGATCATTCATTTGTGCTCTTTCTGTTTTTTTTTTTTGTTTTGTTTTGTTTTGTTTTTTAACATAGGCTCCCAGGGCTATAAACTTCTCTCTTAGGACTGCTTTTAAAGTATCCCATAGGTTTTGTTGTGTTGTGTTGTGCTGTCATTTTCATTTAATTCCAAGAATGCTTTTATTTCTTTCTTTCTTCCTTTCTTGACCCATTCATTATTCAGGAGTGTGTTGTTTACTCTCCATGTGTTCTTGTAGATAGTATGGCTTATCCTAGTGTTGATATTGAGCTTTATTGCACTGTGGTCTGATAGAATGCATCCAATTATTTCAATCCTTTTGTCTTTGTTGAGGTTTGTTGTTTTTTTTTTTTCTGTGTCCCAGTATGTGGTCAATTTTGGAGAATGTTCCATGGGGTGCTGAATAAAAAATATATTCTCTGGTGTTTGGGTGGAATATTAAGTAGATGTCTGTGAGGTCCATTTGGAGTAATGTATTGTTCAGTTCAGGTGTCTCTCTGATTATTCTTTGTCCAGTTGACCTATCCAAAGAGCTCAATGGGCTATTGAACTCCCCCACTATTAACATGCTAGGATTAATCTGTGCCTTAAGGTCTTGCAGGATTGTGTTTATAAAGTTCGGTGCACTGGAGTTTGGTGCATATATATTTATGATTGTGAACTCTTCGTGATTAAATGTTCCTTTTTATCTTTTTCAATTTTTTTGAGACAGGGTTTCCCTATAGCCTCAGCTTGCCTGGAACTCACTCTGTAAACCAGGCTGGCCTTGAACTCACAGAGATTTGCCTGCCTCTGCCTCCCAAGTGCTGGGATTAAATGCATGCACCACTACACTCAGCTTAAAGACAGTTCTTAGCCACCATGTGGGATGCTGGGAATTGAACCCAGGTCCTCTAGTAGAGCAGTCAGTGCTCATAATCACTGAGACAACTCTCCCGCCCCTAATTGTTCCTTTTATAAAGATTTAATCGCCCTCTTTGTCTTTTCTGTTTAGTTTTACTTTGAGGTCTATTTTGTCTGATATTAGAATGGCAACTCCTGCTTGCTTTTTAGTACTATTTGCTTGGAATATCTTTCTCCATCCTTTCACTTTAATTTGGTACCTGTCCTTGAGGGTAAGAGGGGTTTTTTGTAGACAGCATATAGATGGATTCTCTTTCCTAATCTATTCTCCCAGTCTTTGTCTTTTGATTAGGGAGTTTAGACCATTAGTATTTAAGGTTATTATTGAGAGATGTGTGTTTCTTCCTTTCACCTTACTTTCTGTTTGCATTCTTGGTCAAGGTTTGTATTTTTGCAATTATACTTTTATTAATTTTTCTCTCTAGCTGCTTGGAGATAGTTGCTCCTTTCCTTTGACCTTTGAATTGCTCTGAGTATTTTCTGAAGAGTTGGTTTCTTGGACATGAATTCTTTCATCTTGTTTATGTCATGAAAGATGTTTCTTTGTCTTTCAACTATAATTGCCTTTTTTGCTGGGTATAGTAATCTGGGTTGACATCTATAGTCATTTAGTACTGGGAATACATTAGTCCATGTTCTTCTGGCTTTCATAGTTTGCACTGAGAAGTCAGCTGTAATTCTGTTTGGTTTTTCTTTATATGTAACTTGTTTTTCTCTTGTGGCTTTTAGTATCTTTGTCTTTGTTTTGGGTGTCTAGTGCTTTAACTATGATACGGTGTGGGGAATTTCTTTTCTGATCTTGTCTATTCGGAGTTCTATGCACTTCTTATATTTGTATGGGTTTGTCCCTTTTCAGTTTAGGGAAATTTTCTTCTATTATTCTGTTGAAGATCTGATCAATATCGTTGTCGTGGGGTTTTTCTCCTTCCTCTATCCCTGTGATGTGGAGGTTTGGACTTTTCGTAGTGTCCCAAATTTCCTGATTGCTCCACTCTTGTGTTTATTTAAATTTTTCATAATCTTTGTTTGAACTTTCTAGTATTTCCTTGCTATCTTCTGGTATGATATTCTATTTTCTGCTTCATCCAATCTGTTTTTGAGGCTTTCTACCATCTATTCCTGTTGAGTGGATGAGTGTTCAATTTCCTTTTTCATTTCATCCTGTGATTTCTTTAGTATTTCCACTTCCTTTTGGAGCTTGTCATTCTCTTCTTGTAGCTCCTTGTTTTGCTGGTTTGTTTCCCATTTCATTTCAGCATGGGATCTTTTTGGTATTTCTATTACCTTCTAGAGTTTGTCATTCTTTCCCTCCAGTTCCTTCCTGAGTTCTTTATTCTCTCCCTTTAGTTCTCTGATTTGTTCTTTATATTCTTTGATTTCTTTATGTCTATGATTGCTCTTCTAAGATCCGTGTCCTGCATTCCCTACAGCGAGATCTTGTTGTAGATATCCTCTATAGGGGACTGTTAGCATCTGGTGGAGTTTTATTACCTGCTTTTCCCATGTTCTTTTTTCTTTGTGTTTTTGGCATGTGGGTATATTTTATTGTTTGTATTCTGGTGCGAATCTCAAATGTTTCTTCACTGTGTTGAAAGCTTAATTTGCTTGTTTCCTACACATATGTTTGTTGTCTTCTTGTTGGTTTGTGGAGGGCTGGTTGTGTTAGGTTTCCAGGTTTCCCTTTTGGTTATATGTTGAGAGGTTCAGCTGGCTCTTCCCTTTCTGGTCTGGAGGTTCTCCAGAGTCCTATTCCCCAGGTGCCAAGCTTCCTCCTCTCTCTGGACCTGGTCAGGAGTGGCTGGCTGGCAGCAGGCAACAGGCCACACCGAGGGGAGCAATGACCCTGCCTGCTGTTGTGTTCACCTATTCCCCATGTGCCATGCTGCCTCCTCTATAATGTACTTTTTAAAAGATTTGTTCTTTCTCATAAATCTTAGAATTGAGGAAAATAGAGATATATCCTTCAAGTTTTATCTATAGCAAAAACAGTCATTGTGATATTATCTGTACTCAGTAATTTCCCACTTTGAGTTACTTATAAGGATTTGGTGTTAGAAACCACAAATGAGGGATGACATGTCTTTTATTTTTCTGAGACTGTTGCATGAATAGAAAGTATATTCTTTGGTGTTTGGGTGGAATACACGATAGATGTCTGTTAGGTCCATTTAGTGTATTGTAGTATTCAATTCAGATGTCTCTCTGTTTATTATTTAACTAGTTGACCTGTCTAATGGACATAGTGGGCTATTGAGTTCCCCTACTATGAGTGTGTTGGAGTTAATCTGTGCCTTAGTGTTCTGTAGAATTGTGTTTATGAAGTTCAGTGCACCAGAGTTTGATATATTTTTTTCATGATTGTGATATCTTCTTGGTTAATTGTTCCTTTGATAAGAATGAAATGACCCTCCTCATCTCTTCTGATTAGTTTTACTTTGAAGTCTATATTATCTGATATTAGAAAAGCAACTCCTGCTTCTTTCTTAGTGCCATTTTCTTGGAATATTTTCCATAATTTCACCTTAAGATAGTGCCTGTCCTTGAAGGGGAGATTGGTTTCTTACAGACAACAAAAAGATGTGTTCTGTTTCTTAATCTAGTCTACTAGTCTATGCCTCTTGATTTGATAATTCAGTCCATTGATATTTAAAGTTATTATTCAGAAATGCATTCTTCCCATCATTTTGGTTTCTGGTGCATTCTTGTTCTAGGTTTCTATTTCCACAGGTGTGCTGGATAGCTTTAGTGTCAACTTGACACACCTGGGTTGAGGGAGCCTCAGTTGGGGAATTGACTCCATTGGACTGGCCTGTGGCCACATCTGTGGAGTATTGTCTTGATTGTCTGGCAATGTGGGAGGGCCCAGCCCGCAATGAGTTGGTGCCACCCTGGGCAGGTTGCTGTGTAAGGTATAAGAGGGTAGGCTGGGCATGAGCCAGGGGAGCAAGCCAGTGAACAGCATTCCACCATGGCCTGTGCTTCAGCTGCTGCCTCCAGGTTCCTGCCCTGAGTTCCTGTCTTGGGCTCCCTAAGTGATGAACTGTGACCCAGGAGATGTAAGCTGAATAAACCCTTTCCTCCCCACGTTGGTGTCGGTCAGAGTGTTTTGTCACAGCAATGGAAGACAAACTACAACAACAGGTAGGTATTTTCTGTTGCTGCCTGAGTATAGTCCTTCCTACCTTCTGTTATTTCTATTGCTTCAAGTATTCTCTGAAGGTCTGACTTTCTGGACATGAATTCTTTCAACCTATTTATGTCATGAAAGGTTTTCCTTTCTCCTTCGAATGTAATAGACATTTTTGCTGGGTAAAATATTCAGAGTTGGCATCTATTGTCACTTAGAACTGGGAATACTTTAGTCTAAGCTTTTCTGGTTTCCATTGTTTGCACTGAAAACTCAGCTGTAATTCTGATTTTTTTTATATGTGACTTTTTTTCTTTTGCTGCTTCCAGTGTTCTCTGTTTTGAACATCTCGTGTTTTTACAAAGATATGGTGTATATGGAATTTTTTTGTGGTTCTGTCTACTTGGTGTTCTATGAGTTTCCTGTATTTGTTTCCTTATATTGGGAAAAATTTCTTCTATAGTCCTATTGAAGATCTAGTCAATACCATTATCCTGGGATTCTTCTCCTTCCTCTATACCTATGATGTGTAAGTTTGGTTTTTCATGGTGTCCCACCCTTCCTGATCATATTCTTGTGGTATTTTTTAAGAATGTTTTCATAACCAGGCATGGTGGCATGCTCCTTTAATCCTAGCACTTGGGAGGCAGAGGCAGGTGGATCTTTGTGAGTTCAAGGCCAGCCTGGTCTAGAGTGAGTTCCAGGACAGCTGGGGCTACAGGGAGACCCTGTCTTGAAAAGACCAAAAAAAAAAAAAAAACAAAACAAAAAAAAACAAAGAATGTTTTCATAATCTTCACTTGAGTGATCCAGTACTTCCATTTTGTCTTCCAGTCTTGATATTCTATTCCTTACTTCATCAATTCTGTTATTTGAGGCAATAAGGCTTTCTACCATCCTTTCCAAATGGATTATTGAGTGTTCTACTTCCTTTTTTATTTCAGCCTGAGTTTTCTCCTTTTGTCAGTTCTTTCCACAGTTTACCATTACCTTCTTTTAGTTCTTTAATTTGTTTGTATGTGTGTTCTTTAAATTCTTTGAATTCTTTGATCATGTTTATGACAGTTCTTTTAAGATCTGTGTCCTGAGTTATATCTAATAGGTCTTTGTTGTAGGAGTCTTCTACAAGACTGGTAGTATTTGGCAAAGGCTTATTATAGTATTTTTTATGTTATTGTTTTTTATGTTTTTTTTGTTGTTGTTGTGACTTTGGCATTTGGATTTCTTTTGTTGTTTGTGATTCTATTATGAAGCTCAAGTGTTTCTTTGTTGAATTGAAGAATGGCTTTGCTTGTATTCTTCAGGTGTCTTTGTTGTCTTCTAATTAGGTATGCAAGGGCGGTTGTTCTAGGCTTCAAGTTCTCACTTCTGATTTTGTACTGGAGAGACCAGCCACCCCTCACCCTGACAGTCAGGAGGTCTCCCAGAAACCCGAGACGGGCAAGAATCAGGCAGGCTTGAACGCTCAGCACATGGGGTCTGCCCACCAGTTCCCCCTGGGTTGGCTGTAAACATCTGGATCTGTGTCCAGGGGAAGTGAAGTCTAGATGGATCTGAGGGAGGTGCCCCAGCTGCTCCCCAGCTGGTGGGTAAGGAGTCCACAATACCATCACTGCTGCACAGCTGAGGACTCTCACCACTGAGCAGAGAGGTCAACCTCACACACTGGGACAGATGTACTTACAGAAACTCCAAACCTCGTGGAGTCCACCTACTGGCTCTCCAGGGGTGATTGCCAATTTCTGTATCTGGGTCCAGAGGCAGGGAAGCTTAGCCTGGAACCAAATGGAGGGTCCCAGGTGTTTCCTGAGTATTGTGTTGCCCCTGCCACCCTCACTACCTGAGAGCCACCTTCACAACCTCCCTACACCTGCTGGCCAACTCCCCGCACCTCCAGACACCTGCACAAATAAGAAATTTTTAAAACAAGTTTTGACATGAGAAAGGGACTTAGAAAGGATCAAATGGAAGATGTGAGTTTAGACATTAAAATATTTTTTACTTTTTTATTGAGCATTTATACATTTCATGCAATGGTTCCTGATGCCTCAAATTTGTCATCAGAACTTATGCATTACACTATCCAAGTTACGTCCAATCCAATCAAGCTTTTGAATCCAGGTCACCTTCTGGGTAAATTCATCCACTGGACTCTAGCCACCACATCTAAAAATCTTAGGTAAGCCATATTCTTCCTCACCCAGCAGTATTTAGTCTCTTGTAGTTCTCAGACCAGACCAGTCCCCTACACATTTCTCTTGCTCCACTCTGAGACTTTGTCTGAATTGGCATGTGTGGCTATTCTTTTGGCAGAAACACTTAAAAGCAGTTACCTGACAACCTTGACCCCTGCTGTCTCTCACAGAGCTGTGAAAGCCTGGACTGCCCTTTGATCTCTCAAGAAAGAACTTTGATCCAGATTTTAGCCTGAGGTTCCCTCATCCCAAATTACCTGCCCCAGCCACCAATTGTGTGTACGTCCCCTGGCCTATGCCCAGGTTAGTATATAAGCCTTGAGTTCCAACATTAAAGTGAGTCTATTTGCTCAGGCTTTCTCTGAATCTGTGTATGTATGTCTGCCTATATGTCTGTCTTTATCTTTCTATTTCCTCGGGTAAAATCCCTGGCAGCCCTTCCTCTCCCCTGGCTGGAGCTGACCCAAGGAGGGAAGAACAACAAACAGCATGAGGATGTCAGCCACGTGTGTAAAAAGGACTACTCAGACGACGATAAACTCTGACAGGCACAGTCCCATACCTGATGCCAACATTGCCAGAGGTTCATATGTGAAAGTTTCTTCCAGTAGTCTGTAAGTCACTGCTTCCTCATGTTCATGCACCAGCCCTGGCTCCCCCAGCCTTAGATTACTTCAAAATATTCTATTTTATTTTTATTTTAAATATTGTGTACATGAGTATATTGCCTGCATGTCAATAAGTGCACCCATATCACACAACGTCCTTGGAGGTAGGAAGATGGCATTGGATCCTCTGGAACTGGAGCTTGGAATGTTGTTAGGTACAATGTGCATGTTTGGAATTGAACATGGATCCTCTTTGAGAACACACACTGCTCTTAACCCCTGAGTCATCTCTCCAGCTCCAATTTTAGTTGTTTTAGGAGCCTCCACACTGATTTCCATAGATGCTGCAGCAGTTTGTACTCCCATAAGACATAAAAAGTGATTGATCTTTGCACACATACTCACCAGCATTTGTTTTATATTTTAAATAAGTATTTCTTATATTTATTCATTTATTGAGAGAGAGAGAGAGAGAGAGAGACAGAGAGAGAATGATTATGGGAAGGTCAGAAGACATCTTGCTAGAGTAATATTTATTCTATACCTTGTTCTCAAAGATGATTATTCACGGTTAAATTTGGTAGTTTACAGTACAGTTATCTTCTTTGTGCCTATCTTAACAGATGTAATCTCTTCTTACTTTTGGATGGACATTTCTTATCCCCTCTGTTGACTGGTTTGTGGCCACCAGTTATCCTTTAAGTTATTCTATAATCAACATTCACCTTCATGGTAGGTTACAGTACAGTTAGCTACTTTGTGTCTATCTTAACAGATGTAACTTCTTACTTTTTGATGGACATATGTTTTGCCCTCTGTTGACTGGTTTGTGGCCACCAGTTATCCTTTAAGTTATTCTACAATCAACATTCACCTTCATGGTTTCTGAGATTTGGTGTCTTTTTGAAATATCCACCTCCAAAACTGATTACTATTGACTTTACTGATGTAGAAAATTCAAATTTCTTCTGTGACTCTTCTTAGAACCTCAGTCATGATCCTTCTGCACAGTTTCTCTAATCACACTGATACATGTTTTGCTGGTGCCATGTTTTCCTCCTATTTCCGAATATTTATCTCTAATTTTAAAATGCTTTTGTCTCTCATTAAGAATCCCCAAATCAGGGAAAATATATCACCCAGCACAAGCTAGTCCAAGGATATGTGAATTAATTTATAATGTAATATTGTAATATGTAATATGTAATAAAAAGGAGAAGATAAAAGAGGGAGGGAGCGATGGAAATCAGAAGCTGTTATATACATCATGACATTATTGAAGAGTAAATTTGATTAATACATGACTAAAAATTATAATTTAGGCTTGGAGAAATGAAGTTTCTGGGGTTGTATGTCTTCAGTAATCTCATAATGCTGTGAATAATTTGATGCATATTTTCCCTAATAAATATCAAAGTAGAAAATTTTGATTAAACTTTAAAAATAATTAGGAACCAATGAAGTGGAGAGTCCACATGAGTTTTAATTGACATTTGTTTCCTCCACTTCATCCGTTAAATATTCAGGAAATCTTTAGAGATTTGGACCAATACCATGGACTACTTTTTGTAATTAGCAGTTCTAGGCATTGGGCCTCTAAAGACTTCTAATCATCAACCACCAGCCATCTCTCCACCCTGCAGTTCGACATCTTCAGTGTTGCTGACCCCATGTTTCTCCTTCTCCTCTCCATGGTTGTCCTGTACACATAGCTCCCATCTGGCACTGAGTGCTCTTCCGTCCTGGGGACACTTCATGAGACATCCCTGGACAGCAGCATGGGAAGGTCTTTGGTTCTGTCCTCCTTGGTCCTGACCCAGCAGAGAAGTGGCAGAACTCAGTAAGGGGGAATCTGTGTATCTTGGAAGGGTAATTAGAAGCATTGTTTCTTTTTGTGATAAAAACCTGAAAGTTTGATGTCCAGGTGATTTAAACTATATCATTTCTGATGAATTATATGTTTGACATTTTGATTTAGCACAGTTTCAGAAATCAGATTCCATCACCTTTTCACCACATTCTTCCTACTGTCTATTAGCAAATGTGTCCTGCTAAACTGATTACTAAGGAGACAGAATCATGATGGTGATAAGGAAGATGAGTAGGATGGCAGTCTCCTAAACACCATGAACAATTTTTGAAAGCTTCTTGTGTTTCAGGCACTGAGCCATGTGACCCATGTAGCTCATTTCACTTCATGTGTTTTATTTTCCTACCTATGAATGGCAGCTTTTTTGAGATGTCTAATGTGGCCTTAAACTTGCTAGTGTCTGAAGATGACACTCAGCTCCTGATCTTCCTGTGTACAGTCCTCAAGCGCTTGGGTTACAGGTGTGCCCTACCATGCTAGGTATATTATGGTTACCTTACAAGAAATGAAAGAGCACATTATTATGTAATCTGTAGATCTGTAGTAGATTGTCACTTGAAAAACTGTCCTTAAATATGCTCTTATGAGTACAAATGCAGGGCATGTTATTTAATTTTATCCTGGCATGTTGTTTCTTTGAGAACCAATGAATGCTTTCACTTTCTCTTACCTGCGTAGTGTACCCCTTTCTCTGTCTTTCATTTCATTTTGTGTCTCTCTATCATTCTCTTCTTTGTATTCCTGGTACATAACAAAGCAGAGCAGTGTTTTACCAGCTGAACCCACTGTATTAATAATAGCTGCAGATCACAGGGTAAGGCCACAGAAAGAGTAGATAGGCACATGGTCACACATCTCCATTTGTCAGTCCTGGATATTCATGAAGCTTTCCACAATCCTACATGTTTGTTTTATCTCAAATATTTTCAAATAGAGATAAGCTATACCTTGGTTCTACTCTTACCATGCACATTATTCAAACATTCATTCCTGAAGCCAAGAGCATTCAATTCCTGCTTAAGACCTGATGTCTGGGAAAAATAAATGAGTTAAGTGCATGTTATACAGAGTTTCCCAATTTAATGTTTATCCTGTCACCTCTGCTTAACTCATCCATGGCATAGTTTGTTAATGTCTCCAAAACTCAGCATTGTCATCTGAGCACATTAGGACTATAGACCACTGTATTTGTAGTGAGAAAACAGATATTGATGGTTTCATGTGGTTTTAATGTGTACTTTGTAAAATTATGGAAAACTGAGCTGAGGAGATAGCTCTGTCAGTAGAGTGCTTGCCTCAGTGGATTTCTTGCCTTGCGAGCATGAGGACCTTAGCTCGATCACCAGAATCCACATTAAAATGGAGCTAGGCCTGTGTTGTGTGTTGGGAGGTTGGGGAGGTGTGGGCAGACATATCCCTGTTTCTTCCTGGCTACTGCTCTATTTTACTTGTTGAATTTCAGGGCGGTGTCGGATTGCGTCAAATGTAAAAGAAGGTGGACAGTGCCTGGGAAGGACAGCCACGCTTGACTGCTGGTTTCCACACATGTACACACACACACACACACGCACACACATGCACACACACCACACACATGCACATGCATACACATGAGCATTCACACACAAACATAAACACAAATACAATAACATTAGGGAAAACTTTGATAGGATTAAAAGTCATATATATATAATATTTTTATCATTCTAGTGAAATGCCCTTTGATGTGGAGATTTCTTGTTTCTGTGAGGATGTTTTATTTTGTATTGGTATGTTTGCTTACGTTTTTGGAAAAATGACTTAAGTCAGTTTTGCTTCTGATTTCAGAAAGCCTATGCATAACTTTTCCTGTAGGAATCCATGAAAAAATATCATCATATGTAAACACAGAATGGACACATGCTATGTTCACCTTAACCCACTCGATGCTTTCTCAGCTGCAATATCTTCTCTTTGAAGGAATGTTCCACAGAGCTAGAGACAAGACAAGCAGCTGTGTCTACATCATCAACGTGGGAGCTATAGTTCTAGTCAAGTGTACAAATCATTCACAGAGCATCACAGATATTTTCATGGGTTAAAAAAAAAGATGAAATAGTAGAAGAATCAGATTAACTCTAAGCCTTGGGTTGAAAGCCAGATCAGACACTGTATCATTCTAAGCTTCAACTGCTCTTAACAATAAATTCATCAATAAGGACACTATTGCCTTAATGATGGATTTGTTTATTTAAAATAAAACCAAAGCTGAGATATGTATTAGTTAGCTGTCAAACTTTGACCTATTTTCATACAGTTAATGAACCTACATGTTAATCTGATTTTCCTGCTTATAAAAAGGGAAAAGAATCATAGAAGAGGAGAGGAAAATGTCAAGCTGAATGACAACATACATTACAGAGCTTCTCATTACTTGAGGTCTGGTGCCATTTGAAGACTGAACTCCACCATAAGCTTTGCTGTTTCCATAAAAATGAATACTTCATTAAAAATACATTGATAGGTGCTTATGGAGTTAGAGACTTTCCTCAATGGTCACACATCTTAGATTTTGGGATTAAATAGTTTTTTCTAGGTATAAGTAAGGGCACAAAGAAAAGATACATCAGGCAATTATTCAGGACTAAATTATTTGTTTAGTAAGCTAGTCTAGAGACCTGAGGCAGGAGAACTGGAGAGGCTAGCTGGGAGACAGAGTGAGGGTGGGTATTTTGGAGTAGCATTATATTCTTTGTGATATGGAGACATATAGATTTTGGAAATATTGTCATAATAATAAACTTACAGGTCAAAAGATGTCCCTCCTGCAGATGATGCTGTGCATTAACTAAAGCATTTGAAATCAGAGAAATTTATTTGGTTATTTAGTTATTTATGTTATCCCAGTTTCTTGCTGGTTATCTGCTCTACCTTACTTGTTGAGTTTCAGGACAATGTCAGATGGTCTCAAATATAAAAGAAGTTCAACAGCGTCTGGTGATGACAGTTGAGCTAGACAGCTGGTCTCCATAGGTACACACACTTTCAAGTGCACCTGCACACATATGTACATTCATACATAAACATAAACACATCTGTATAGACACAAATAAATTTAGGGAAAATTTTGATAGTAGTTACACTGAAAGTCATAGATTTAATTTTCATTCCATTCCTGTAACATTCCCTCTGACGTGAAGTGTTCTGGTTTCAGTACGAGGATATTTTATTTTTGTCTTTGTATGTTTACTTATGTTTGTAGATAAATGACTAAGTCAGTTTTACTTCTGATTTTCCAGAGTAATGCATTATCTTGTCATGTAGAAATTATGATAAAATAAGATCCTATGTGAACACTGAATGAACATAAGCTATGTTCACCTTAACCCACTTGGTGCTTTCCTGGATGCAGTTTCTTCCCTTTTCAGGAATGTTTCACAAAATTAGAGACGAGACAAAACAGTTGTGTGTGTCTATGTCTTTAACATGAGGACCTACAGTTCAATTTAAATGTACAAATCATTCCCAGATCATCACAGATATTTTCATGGGTATAAATAAAAGATGAAGTACTAGAAGCACCAGGTTAATCTTAAGCCTTGGGGTGAGACCCATATCAGACACTATATCATTCTAAGTTTCAACTGCCTTTAACACCTGCATTCATCAGTAAAGACACTATTGTCTTAATGATGGATCTATTTACTGAAAAGAAAACCAAAGCCAAGATATGTATTAGCTAGCTGTCAAACTTAAGACGATTTAGGCTGGGTGTGGTGGGGCATGCCTTTAGTCCCAGAACTTGGTAGGCACAGGCAGACAAATCTCTGTGAGTTCAAGGCAAGGCTGGTCTACACAGTAAGTTGCAGGCCAGCTGTGGCTACAGGGAGAACCTGTCTCAAAAAGACCAATCAAACTTAGACTTATTTTCACACAGTTAATGGAGCTACATGTTAGTCTGATTTTTCTGTTTATAAAGAGGGGAAAGAACCATAATTAGAAGGGGAGAGGAAAACATCAAGCTGAATGTCGAGGTACATTACAGAGCTTCTCATTTTGGGATCTTCTGCCATTTGAAAACTGCACTCCACCATAGACTTTCTGTGTCCATCAAAAGCAATACTTAGTTAAAATACATCAGAGCTTATAGAGCCAGAGCTTATAGAGCTAGAGACTTTCCTCAGTGGTCATACATCCTGGATCCTGTGATTTACCAATCTTTTTCTATCTGTCAGTAAGAATGTAGATTAGAGATACATCAGGCTAATTATTTAGGACTAAATTATTTATGACCTTCAATCTCAGCACACTGTGGGCTCTACTGGAGCCTAAAGAAACATTATTCCACGTGCAGGATGTGTGTGGTATTATAAAGTGATTGCTACGGGAGAAACTGTTGGGGTATTGATGGCAGATGTCAAGAATAAAATGACATGCATTCAAATGACAGAATCTTTATTAGGAAAACAAATATAGGCTATAAATAGGAAAACGGAATATGTGTTACTTGTGGGAACTATTACCCACCAACATCTTATGCAACATTATATTCTTTTATAGAAAATATTTTACCAACTTAATTGAACATACAAGCCCCCCTTGCTGGATGGTGGGACCCATGGGCTGTGTGGGTTTGGGCACAACTGCTTTCAAACTGGTTTAACATGAAGGATGCTTGTACTCATAAATTATTACTTAATGTTAGAAAATGAAAAAAAATGAGAGAAAGATGCAGGACAGTTACAGCAGAATGCATGATCTGGGATGGGAGGGAGGGAAGGGAAATATGCCTGAACTGAATTGGAAAATGATGCATGAAATACACAAAGCAACAATAAAAAAAATGAAAATTAAAGAAAAGAAAATATTTTACAAAATATTTTGCCCGAGTTTTTGTACATTTCATACAGCAGTCTGTAATGAAATTTGATGCCCTCTGCTGCTCATGACCCATACACTGCCTCTCTCCCCCTGGACCTCAAGCCTTTCCCCACGCAGGTTAAGTCCTAGCATGTCAAACATTTGTACCCAGATGTCCTTCACTGCAAATTCATCCACTGGAGTCTATTCAGCCAATCTAGAGATTGTAAGTACTGTCTACTCTCCCTCGCCTACTAGTGATCAGTCTCCAACAGTTCCCAGGCTAGGTCAGACCAACATCCATTTTCCTTGCTCCACTCTCGGCCATGTCTGATTGAGTCAGTATGGGTCCTGCATTTGATGGCAACATTGTTGCAAGTTCACTCATGCAAGGTTCCAGTGGCCCGAATGCCCCCCCCCTCCGCCTATGTTCATGGACCAACCCTGGGTTGAGTACTGTATGGTATTCTTGTCTGTAAAAATAAGGATCCATAATTAGCATATGAGCAGAAATTTCATTTATCATCTAGATAAATGATATGTCTTTGACAGAGATAGGGTTTTCTCTAGGATCTATGATCTCTCCAGCCATGTGTATTTGGTTGTGCTTGCAGTGCCACCCATGAGTTCTCTCTCTTTGAGAAGGCTTCAGGTTCAATTAGATAGCTGCTGAGGAGTATCCCTCAGATAACTGTTCCAGTAGTGCACTAATAGAGAGTGGTTTGTTGGACCACTGACTGATTTTCTCCCTTAGCATGTTGCATAGTGTCCTCTAGTACTATGACAGCTAGACTTCAGGCAGAAGGCTTCCTGGTGCTGCTCTATTGCTCCAAGTCCTATGCCAAAATAAGTCCTGCCTTCAGGAGTAGATCCTTATTTTCCAGTTCTTGCATACAACCAAGAGCTCTGGAAATAGCTTGTGTTATTTTGCGTCTCTGGGACTACCTTGACAAACACTTATAATGGAGGTCTCTCGAGCCTGGCACAATGCTCCTTGCCATACAGACCCCCAGGTGTACACTTGCACTAATATACAGACACTATGAGTGTATTTCGCAGGGGGGTTCTTAGTAAACTCATTTCCCTTGGCCTCTCTAGTTCCCCCAGCTCAGTTCATCTCTCCTCTCTCTCTGCTCAGCCAACCACCCTTCTCTCCTCCTATGCAAGTGCCCCAATTACCCCCACACTCCTCCCTATATACTCATCTCCCACCATTCTCCTTCCCTGAGTTCACTTCTCCCCCAACACTGTGGTCCCTTGTACTTCCCTCCTTCCTCCCCTCCCACTCAAACACCCCCACTTTCTCCACCTCCACTCTGGTAACATCTATTCCCTTACTATTCCCCCTCTTTCAGGCGCTTTCCCTTTATCTGTGTCCATCCTTTCCATTTTCCTGGCTCCTGATGTTACATCATGATATATACTCACATATAAGGGATTGGTGCTACAGTCCACAAATGAAGGAGTACATACCCCTCTTGCTTTTCTGGATTTGTGTTGCTTCATTTAATATAGCAGCTTCTAGTTCCATCAATTTACCTGCACATCTCATAATTTCATGTTATTTCTGAGTAGAACTACAGTGTGTAAATGTACCACATTTTCATTGTCCATTAATCAGTAGAGGGACTTTTTCGTTGATTCCTTTTCTTAGCTAGAAGAAAGCAGCAAGAAACATGAATCAACAGTAGGACAAGGCCTTTGGATGTATGCCAAGGAGTGGAATAACTGGATTTACAGTAGATTAATTTATAGTTTTTGAGAGTTCTCCACACTGCTTCCCTTAGTAGTTGCAGGAAGAGAAAAGCAGACAAGTTGAACACAATAGAAGACCCAATAATGAGTACATACAATTTCAGCCATTTGATATTTGACAAAGGTGCCAAAAACACACAATGAGGGAAAAACAGCATCTTTAGCAAGTGGTGCTGGCAGGGCTGGATTGCCACTTGTAGAAGAATGAAATTGGATCTTTATATTTCTCTCTGCACAAAAGTCAACTCTAAGTGGATCAAAAACCTCAATTTAAAACCTGAAACTTGGGGCTGGAGAGATGGTTCAATGGTTAAGAACACAGACTGCTCTTGCTGGGTGTGATTCCCAGCACCCACATGGCAGTTAAGAACCGCCTTTGACTCCAGTTCCAGGGGAATCCAAGGCACTCTTCTGACCTCCACTGCATTCCTTGACATGGGTGCACCAACCTGCATGTAGACAGTATACTCATACACATAAAAAACGACAAAGGGCCTTTGTTCAGCTGGTAACCAGAGGGGCGGGTTTGGGTTTGGTGACTCTGTGGCTTTGTGCGGGCTAGCTCCTGAGGCACAGGAACCCAAAAGTTGCTCCAGACAGGGAAACCCACATGCCAAGGACACGATGGAGGGACAACATGGGAAAGGCACAGGATAATCCCACACCAGTCTCTACCAAATCTGTAGGAGATAACTACAATGGGATCCCCTTGGAGGTGACCCAAGGAACAGATCTCAGAGGAATAATTGCAGACTTATGCAGAGAAATTAAAGAAAATAAAGAAGAATTCAGAGTAGTAAAGAGAAAGAATGAAAAATTCAAAAAGGACCTAGAGGGATACAATTACAAACTTCGGAAAGAACTAAAGGAACAGATTGACAAACTCCAGAAACAACTAGAGGGAGAAAAAAAACAAACACCGAAAGGAAGTAGAAACACTGAAAAAGGAAGCCAATCAATGAAGTAAGGAGCACCAAAAAGAGATTGAGAAGCTCAAAAAGGAAATGGAAATACTAAAGAAAACACAGGATGAAACAAAAAAGGAAATAGAACACTCATTCAATCAAGAAGAAAGGAAAGGAAAAAGCCTCAGAAGTAGAATGGAGGAAGCAGAACAAAGAATTTCAGATCTGGAAGATAACACATAGCAACTAAAAAGCTCAAATAAAGATTATGAAAATTTTAAAAATACACAAAAGTGGAACAACCAGGAAATATGGGACACTATGAAAAGATCAAACCTCCACATCATAGAAATAGAGGAAGGAGAAGAATCTCAAGAGAATAGTATTGAGCATATCTTCAACACAATAATAGATGAAAATTTCCCCAAACTAAAAATAGACAAACCCATTCAAACACAAGAAGCACATAGGACTCCAAATAGATGATATCAGAAAAGAAACTCCCAATGCCATAACATATTTAAAATGCTGGACAATCAAAACAAAGACATAATTCTGAAGGGTACAAAAGAAAAAACAAGTCACATACGAAGGGAAACCCATCAGAATTACAAGAGAGTGCTCAATGCAAACCATGAAAGCAAGAACATGAAGCAAATAATTCCCAGTGTTAAAGGACTATGGATGCCAACCCAGAATACTTTACCCAGCAAAAATGTTGATTATAGTTGAAGGAGAGAGAAAAATCTTCCATGACATAAACAAGATGATAGAATACATGTCTGGAAAACCAACTCTTCATAAAATACTTGAAGCAATTCAAAGGGCAGAAGAGAGAAGCAACAATCCTCAAACATCTAGGAAAATAAACTAATAAAAACATAACCATAGGAGCAAAATCAGAGGCTAGAAGTCCAAATGGATAATAAAGTGAAAGGAAGCAACATCTATCTTTCAATTATAACCTTAAATATTAATGGGCTAAACTCCCCAATCAAAAGGCATAGACTGGGAGAATGGATTAGGAAACAAAACCCATCTATATGCTGTTTACAAGAAACCCATCTCAATTTCAAGGACAGGCACCAACTTAAGGAAAAGGGATGGAAGAAAGTATTCTAAGCAAATGGTACCAAAAAGGAAGTGAGTGTTGCTATTCTAATATCAGATAAAATAGACTTCAAAGCAAAAGAAATCAAAAGAGACAAAGAGGGCCATTACATCTTTATTAAAGGAACAATTGATGATGAAGATCTCACAATCATGAATATATATGCACCAAACGCTGGTGCACCAAACTTCATAAAGAAAATTCTTCAGGATGTCAAGGCACAGATTAACCCCAGCACAATAATAGTAGGGACTTCAATACCCCATTAAGTACCATAAACAGATCAACAGGACAAAGGATAAACAGATAGACATCTGAACTAAATGATACAATACACCAAATGGACCTCACAGGCATCTATCAAATATTTCACCCAAACACCAGAAAATATACTTTCTACTCAGCACCTCACGGAACATTCTCCAAAACAGACCATATACTGGGACACAGGAAAAAACTCAACAAATATAAAAAGATTGAAATAACCTCATGCATTCTATCAGACCACAGTGCAATGAAAATCAATATCAACACCAGGATAAACCCTACAACCTATAAGAACACATGGAGACTAAACAACACTCTCCTAAATAATGAATGGGTCAAGGAAGAAATAAAGAAGAAATAAAAACATTCCTGGAACTGAATGACAATGATAATACAACACAGCAAAACCTATGGGACACTTTAAAAGCAGTCCTAAGAAGGAAGTTTATAGCTCTAAGTGCCTACATTTAAAAAAACAGAAAAAGCACAAGTGAATGATCTAACACTGCAGCTAAAAATACTTGAGAGACAACAACAAGTGAACCCTAAACGTAGCAGAGAAGAAGAAATAACAAAAATCAGAGCAGAAATTAATGAAATAGAAACAAAGAAAACCATACAAAAAAAATCAATGAATCCAAAAGCTTGTTCTTTGAGAGAATAAGCAAGATAGACCGACCTCTAGCCCAATTAACCAAAAGAAAGAAGGAACAACTCCAGATCAATAGAATCTGTGATGAAAGGGGAAATATCAAAACAGACAATGAAAAGATCCAGAAAAATCATAAGGGAATACTTCAAAAATCTATACTCTACTAAGTTTGAAAACCTAGAAGAAATGGATGAATATCTGAAATCCTGGGAATCACCAAAGCTCAACCAAGAAGAGATCGACAGCCTAAATAGACCAATAATACATCAAGAAATAGAAGATGTAATAAGTAGCCTCCCAACAAAAAATTGCACAGGCCCAAATGATTTCATGGCAGAATTCTATAAAATAGTTCAAAAATACTTGCAACCATCACTACTCAAGTTGTTCAGAAGGATACAATTGGAGGGAGTTCTCCCAGATTCCTTCTATGAAGCAGCATCACGCTATTACCAAAACCAGGAAAAGTCACAACCAAAAAGGAGAACTATAGACCTATCTCCCAAATGAATACAGACGCCAAAAATTCTAAACAGGATACTGGCAAATCACATACAGACCCACATCAAGAAGATCATTCATCATAACCAAGTTGGATTCATACCAGTGATGCAGGAATGGTTCAACATACAAAAATCAATAAATATCATCAAACACATAAATGGACTGAAAGACAAAAACCACACCATCATCTCAATTGACGTGGAGAAAACCTTTGACAAAATACAGCATCCCTTCATCTTTAATGTCCTAGAGGGAATTGGACTGGAGGGATAACTCCTCCATGTAATCAAAATCATATACAGGAAACCCACAGCCAATATCATCCTAAATGGGGAAATGAGAGAAGCATTCCCCTTAAAGGTAGGAACTCAGGAAGGCTGCCCCCTGTCACCACTCCTTTTCAATATGGTGCATGAAACCCTTGCTAGGGAAATAAGACAAGAAAAGGAAATTAAAGGAGTTTGAATTGGAAAAGAGGAAGTCAAGCTATCCCATTTGCTGATGATATGATTGTCTAACTAAGGGATGCTAAGAACTCCACCAGAAAACTCCTAGAAATGATTAAGAACTTCACTAAAGTGGCAGGATACAAAATAAATCTAGAAAAATCAGTAGCTTTCTTTATGCCAACAACAAGCAACTGAAGAAGGACTACAAGGAGAACTTCCCACTCATGATAGCGTCAAAAACAATAAAATACCTAGGAACAAACCTAACCAAAGACACCAAGGATCTCTACAACAAAAGTTTTAAACTCCTGAAGAAGGAAATTCAGGAAGACATCAGAATATGGACAAACCTCCCATGTTCATGGATTGGGAAAATAAATATAGTAAAAATGTCCATTCTACCCAAACTCGTGTACAGATTTAATGCAATCCCAATCACAATCCCTAAGAGCTTCTTCACAGGCTTGGAAAAAAATCTTCAATTTCATTTGGAAAAACAAAGACTCCAAATAGCCAAAGCAACCCTGAATGAAAAGAGCAATGGGGGGGGGGGTTGCTCTACCAGAATTCAAACTATACTACAAGGATATAGTCATAAAAAAAGCAGCTTGGTACTGGCAGAAAAACAGACCTGTTGACCAATGGAATAAAACTGAAGATCCAAACCTGAGCACATACAATTTCAGCCACCTCATATTTGACAAGAGGGCCAAGAAGATGTAATGAAGGAAAGACAGCATCTTCAATAAGTGGTGTTGGCAAAACTGGATCACCACCTGTAGAAGAATAAAATTAAACCCCTACCTCTCCCCCAGTACAAAAGTCAATTCCAGATGGATCAAAGACATCAATGTGAAACCCTAAACTCTAGAGGTGATAGAAGAAAAACTTGGCAGCAGACTGCAAGACATAGACATAGGAATTGACTTCCTAAATCAGACAGCACCTGCACAAGAAATAAGATCAACAATTGACAAATGGGACCTCATTAAACTCAAAAACTACTGTACATCAAAAGAAACAATCAAGGAAGTGAAGAGAAAACACACAGAGTGGGAGAAAACCTTCACTGCAGATACATCTGACAAAGCATTAATTTCCAGAGTATACAAGCTACTCAAAAAACAAAGAAGAAAGAAAAGAAAAGAATCACTGAAAAGATGGAGCAAAGAACTGAATAGAGGCTTCACAGAGGAGGAATTAGAGATGACTGAGAAGCACCTTAAAAACTGTTCAACGTCACTAATAATTAGGGAAATGCAAATTAAGACCACTCTAAGATATCATCTCACTCAAATAAGACTGGCCAGGATCAAGAAAAAAAATGATATCAAGTGCTGGAGAGGTTTTGGGGAAAGAGGAACATTCATCCACTGCTGGTGAGAATGTAAACTTGTACAGCCACTATGGAAAGCAGCGTGGAGAACCCTTAGAAGACTCAAAATGAGCTTGCCATTTGAACCAGTGATACCACTCCTGGGTATATACCCACAAGACTCATCTTACTGCATAAATACATGAACAGCTATATTTATTGCAGCTCTGTTCACAATATCAAAAAGCTGGAACCAACCCAAATGACCCTCAACTGAGGAGTGGATAAAGAAAATGTGGTACATGTACACAATGGAGTTCTATGCAGCAGTAAAGAAAGACAACATCATGAAGTTCGCAGGTAAATGGATGGAGCTAGAAGACATTATATTAAGTGAAGTAATACAGTCCCAGAAAAACAAATTACAAATGGTATCCCTCATATGTGGATGCTAGCGTCAATAACCCAGTTATAAATATTTCTTGTGGAGAGGGATGCATATTAAAAGAACAACGGCAGAAAGATTGCATCAGAAAACGGACTGAAATGGTGAATTGGGAGGAGTGGGAGGGACGGGAATGGGACATGGGTGTATATTCAATTAATGCATATTTAATTGACGTGAGTTCAACGAGTATCCAATTTTGCCCAGACTCTGTCTACAGGTTACATGGTGTTTTAGGACTTAGTAAAAGTAAATATGTGTATATTAAACAACATTGGTTTAAAGGTTCTGATAAAAACGGTAATGCACCTGAGTTAATTGGAAATATAAATTGTTGTTGTCCACATTTGTTTTACTTAAAATCTGTATAACAATAACTTTGGGATTGGCACATACAAATGTTCTCTACAATTTTTCTGTTGTACAGTATCACATTGTAGCATACTCTTTTACCGGTAGGCTGACTTAACTTAAAAAATTAAGTTTGCTTCCCAAGTTAACCACATACAGTCACCCAAAGCAGCATGGGAAAATTTGATGAAGTCTGCGCCTTGATTCCAGCCTATAGGTATGTGTAATACAACTGCCTTTTTGAGACCCATGGGACAAAAAACAAAAACTTAAAATAAAAAAGAGAGATACAGACAGATATTAAACGTTTTTGTAAAAATCCTTGCAATTCAAATCTTTAAACTAACTATGGGAAAAGATGTGTTTGTTCCAACAGGTGGAAATGTCACCAACTTAACAGCTGAGAAAGATAAGATACAGCTTCGCATTGTGTAGGATGTACTAGGAAGTGCCAGCAGAAAGGTTGGCCCATCTGAACATTGAAAGGAAGAAAAGCCTCAGATTGCTACAGACATCAAACCCCTCTGTGGATCCTATTTATAATGAGTCCTAATGAAACTTACCTCTAGGTGCCACAAAGTTTTCATATGAGAGACTTTCTTACCTCCCCCCCAACATAGAACAAGGAGACATATGATGATGATGAGGTCGTCTCTAACTGAAAATTGGAGCTAACTGTTATAGAGGTAATCTCTTATAAAACTGGTAAAACTGGGTATGACTCTGGTGCCTGACTCGGGTACTGCAGAGGGTCATGTGTTCGGACTCATGTTCTGGACCTGGTAGGAACACTTGGAGCAGCCCGACACTGCTCCAGGCAGTTAAGTTTAGGACAGACTGACTTTTGTGGTGCTGGACAATTGATTTTCTGGTCTGTGGCAGAGGGTCTGGTGGCTGGCAGAGGCTAGATTGTAGCCTTAAGCCCAGAGGGTCGCCCTTCCCCCCTGGCCGCTGGAAGGGGTCCTGAGTTTGGGTCTGACTCTGGTGCCTGACTCGGGAACCACAGAGGGTTGAGTGTTCAGACTCAGGTTCTGGACCTGATAGGAACACTTGGAGCAGCCTGACACTGCTCCAGTCAGGTAAGCTTAGGACAGACTGACTTTTGTGGTGCTGGACAATTGATTTTCTGGTCTGTGGCAGAGGGTCTGGTGGCTGGTGGAGGCTAGATTTTAGCCCTAAGCCTGGAGGGTCGCCCTTCACCCCTCCCAGCCGGAAAGGGTCCTGAGTTTGGGTCTGACTCTGGTGCCTGACTCAGGTGTCAGGGCACAGGATAAGCCAGGCATCCCCCCCCCAACAACTGGAATTGAGGAAGAGAGAGTATCCAGTGGATTGGATTAGGAGAACTCTCAGAACAGGAAAGGAAGAGTGACAGACTTTCAATATCCAATCATTAAACAAAAGTGAAAGCCTGAAAACCTAGACAAATCAACACTCCATAAACAAAGAGGGGGAGAAGAAGAAGAAAAAAAAAGCATTAGAAGGAGGTAAGCAAAACAAAACAAGCTTTCAGCTTTCAACACACTGAAAAGGCATTTGTGATTTGAATCACAAAATGGAAACCCACATGCCAGGGACAAGACAAAGGGACAACATGGGAAAGGTGCAGGATAATTCTACATCAAGCTCTACCAACCAGGTAGGAGATAGGTACAATGGGATTGCCTTGGAGGTGACCCCAGAAACAGAACTTAGAGGAATAATTGCAGACGTATGCAGAGAAATTAAAGAACATAAAGAAGAATTCAGAGAACTAAAGGAAGGGATTGACAAACTCCAGAAAGAACGAGAGAGAGAAACAAACAAACACCTTAAGGAAGTAGAAACACTGAAAAAGGAAGCCAACCAACGAAGTAAGGAGCACCAAGAAGAGACTGAGAAACTCAAAAAGGAAATGGATATATTAAAGAAATCACAGTATGAAATAAAAAAGGAAATAGAACACTCATCCAATCAAGAAGAAAGGAAAGGAAAAAGCCTCAGAAGTAGAATGGAGGAAGCTGAACAAAGAATATCAGATCTGGAAGATAACACAGAGCAACTAAAAAACTCAAATAAAGATAATGAAAAATTTAAAAATACACAAAAGTGGAACAACCAGGAAATATGGGACACTATGCAAAGATCAAACCTCCACATCATAGGAATAGAGGAAGGAGAAGAATCTCAAGAGAATAGTATTGAGCATATCTTCAACACAATAATAATTGAAAACTTCCCCAAACTAAAAATAGACAAACCCGTTCAAATACAAGAAGCACATAGGACTCCAAATAGACAAGATCAGAAAAGAAACTCCCCACACCATATCATAGTCAAAATGCTAGATGCCCAAAACAAAGATAAAATTCTGAAGGCCACAAGAGAAAAACAAGTCACATACAAAGGGAAACCCATCAGAATCACAACTGACTTCTCGGCGCAAACCATGAAAGCAAGAAGAACATGGAGCAAAGCATTCCCAGTGTTAAAGGACTATGGATGCCAACCCAGAATACTTTACCCAGCAAAAATGTCGATTACAGTTGAAGGAGAGAGAAAAATCTTCCATGACATAAACAAGATGATGGAATACATGTCTGGAAAACCAACTCTTCATAAAATACTTGAAGCAATTCAAAGGGCAGAAGAGAGGAGCAACAATCCTCAAACACCTAGGAAAAGAAACTAACAAAAACATAACCATAGGAGCAAAATCAAAGGCTAGAAGTCCAAATGGATAATAAAGTGAAAGGAAGCAACATCCATCTTTCAATTATAACCTTAAATATTAATGGGCTAAACTCCCCAATCAAAAGGCATAGACTGGGAGAATGGATTAGGAAACAAAACCCATCTATATGCTGTCTACAAGAAACCCATCTCAATTTCAAGGATAGGCACCAACTTAAGGTGAAGGGATGGAAGAAAGTATTCCAAGCAAATGGTACCAAAAAGAAAGCGGGTGTGGCTATTCTAATATCAGACAAAATAGACTTCAAAGCAAAAGAAATCAAAAGAGACAAAGAGGGCCATTACATCTTTATTAAAGGAACAATTGACGATGAAGATTTCACAATCATAAATATATATGCACCAAACATCAGTGCACCAAACTTTATAAAGACAATTCTTCAGGATCTCAAGGCACAGATTAACCCCAGCACACTAATACTAGGGGACTTCAATACCCCATTAAGTCCTCTAGACAGATCAACAGGACAAAGGATAAACAGAGAGACATCTGAACTAAATGACACAATACACCAAATGGACCTCACAGACATCTACCGAATATTTCACCCAAACACCAGAGAATACACTTTCTACTCAGCACCTCATGGAACATTCTCCAAAATAGACCATATACTGGGACACAGGGAAAAACTCAACAAATATAAAAAGATTGAAATAATCTCATGCATTCTATCAGACCACAGTGCAATAAAACTCAATATCAACACCAGAATAAACCCTACAACCTACAGGAACACATGGAGACTAAACAACACTCTCCTGAATAATGAGTGGGTCAAGGAAGAAATAAAAAAAGAAATAAAAACATTCCTGGAACTGAATGACAATGATAAAACAACACAGCAAAATCTATGGGACACTCTTAAAGCAATCCTAAGAGGGAAGTTTATAGCTCTAAGTGCCCACATTAAAAAAACAGAAAGAGCACAAGTGAATGATCTAACACTGCAGCTAAAAATACTTGAGAGACAACAACAAATGAACCCTAAACGGAGCAGACAAGAAGAAATAACAAAAATCAGAGCAGAGATCAATGAAATAGAAACAAAGAAAACCATACAAAAAAAAAAATCAATGAATCCAAAAGTTGGTTCTTTGAGAGAATAAATAAGATAGACAGAAGTCTAGCCCAGTTAACTAAAAGAAAAAAGGACCGACTCCAAATCAATAGAATCTGTGACGAAAGGGGAAATATCAAAACATACAATGAAAAGAACCAGACAACCATAAGGGATTTCTTCAAAAACCTATACTGTACCAAGTTTGAAAACTTAGAAGAAATGGATGAATATCTGAAATCCTGGGACTCACCAAAGCTCAACCAAGAAGAGATCGACAGCCTAAACAGACCAATAGTACAGGAAGAAATTGAAGATGTAATAAATAGCCTCCCAACCAAAAAGTGCCCAGGCCCAGATGGTTTCACGGCAGAATTCTATAAAATATTTCAAAAAGACTTACAGCCATTACTACTTAAATTGTTTAGAAGGATACAAACGGAGGGACTTCTCCCAGATTCCTTCTATGAAGCCAGCATCACACTACTACCAAAACCAGGCAAAGATGCAACCAAAAAGGAGAACTATAGACCCATCACCCTATTGAACACAGATACCAAAATTCTAAACAGGATACTGACAAATCGCATACAGACCCACATCAAGAAGATCATCCATCATGACCAAGTTGGATTCATACCAAAGATGATTCATGCAGGGATGGTTCAACATATGAAAATCAATAAATATCAACAAGCATATAAATGGACTGAAAGAGAAAAACCACACCATCGTCTCAATTGATCCAGAGAAAGCCTTTGACAAAATTCAACATCCCTTCATGTTTAAAGTCCTGCAGGGAATTGGATTGGAGGGATCATTCCTTACTGTAATCAAAGTCATATACAGGAAACCCACAGCCAACTCTGCAGGGCTGCCCCCTATCACCACTCCTCTTCAATATAGTGCTTGAAACCCTTGCTAGGGCAATAATGCAAGAAAAGGTAATTAAAGGAGTTCTAATCATAAAAGAGGAAGTCAAGCTATCCCTTTTTGCTGATGATGATGATATGATTGTCTACTTAAGGGATTCTAAGAACTCCACCAGGAAACTCCTAGAAATGATTAAGAACTTCAGTAAAGTGGCAGGATACAAAATAAATCTAGAAAAATCAGTAGCCTTTCTCTACACCAACAATAAGCAACTGAAGAAGGACTACAAGGAGACCTTCCCACTTAAAATAGCCTCAAAAACAATAAAATATCTAGGAACAAACCTAACCAAAGACACCAAGGATCTCTACAACAAAAATTTTAAACCTCTGAAGAAGGAAATTGAAGAAGACATCAGAAGATGG
>VZQC01007972.1:3456750-3479696 GCA_009823505.1 Rhizomys pruinosus
ATATATATATATATATATACCCCAAATCTAATTGGCTATTAGCTCTCTCCTTGGAGGAATAACTCACAGTGGATGCCACAAGCTTATGTCCTCTAGTGGTTAGGAGATGTTATAAGCCACAATAAGAACTTGTCACCCTTTATAAAGAAACCACAATTTGCGGATTAGCATACCATCCAAGCATCTGTGTCTATGCTTAAATGCCTGTACATCCAATTGCTTGTGCTTTGTTAGTACGACTAAAATGTATCACTGAAAAAGCTGTCAAACCATGAAGGGAAACAAACTGAACAGACTAAAGTCCAAAATGACAATTCCAAAGAAAGTGGACTGTTTTCTTCTCACCCACTCGTGCCCCTTTCCCAAAGCCCAGGGAACAAACTGCAGAAGAGGAGGCATGGTAGAATGTAAGGGCTGTAGAGAGTTAGGGGTGAATCATGAGACTACAGGAATATAGTCTGGACTCCTAATTGATCAACATGCCTGTGCATCCAAGCTTCTCCAACTGGACTATGGGAACCTTGGGTTGTTCAAAATTTGGACACACATACTTGCAAAATGTACCAGTTATCTAATTGTATGACAATCTGAGAAGCATCAATCTTATCTACAAACAACTGTGTCATTATATTGTAGAATCCCTTAAAAATAAATAAACAAAAAATACGGTAAAACTGCCTTCTTTAATTGACTAATAGACATAGGAACTGTGAAAAAGATTATTCTCTATTCAGAACCAAATATAATACTAAAGTCCTTAAGCTATGCACTTAAGCAAAATATATTAATACAGGAGAGCTCTGATATCAGCAATGGATTATTCTGCCAAGGAGATGTTGGCCAGGGGATCCAAGCCCCCCCCCCAAAAAAGGTAAAGGCTTCATGCCTGTTAACTGGGATACCTGCAAGAAGAGAGGTGATAAGGCCCTGCTGTAGAAGTCCTGATATAAGCATGGGAAAGATGTATTGAGACCGCACTTCCAAGTGTACAGGTGGTCTCGGAAATACCAGAGTGTTACCAAGGGCCACTAAACCAATAAAGCAGATATAGGTCTCCTTGAGTCAAGCAAGACTCTTCTGTCAGCACCAGCTACACCTCACCTGCCCGGAAATACTGTGCAGCAGTGGCAGCCATATGCCTGTATATCCCAAATCTAATTGGCTATTAACTCTGTCCTTGGAGGAATAACCCATGGCTGATACCACAAGCTTACATCCTCTAGTGGTTAGGAGATGTTATAAGCCACAGTAAGACCCTATCATATTTAACAGAAAAAATGTAATTCATGGATTAACATACCATCCAAACATCTATGTCTATACCAAAATAACCTACCACAACAATTAGTACTGTTTAAATACCTATATATCTAATTGCTTGTGCTTCATTAGTAGGATTGAAAGGTTATTCCTGGACAAACTGTGAGCCCATGAAAGGAAACAGCCAGAATGGACCAGAGTCCACGACAACAGCTCCAGAGAAAGTAGACTATTTTGCTTCCTGTCCACCTGTGCCCCTTTTCTAAGCCTAGGGAATAATCTGTGGAAGAGGGGGCATGGTAGAATGTAAGGGCTGTGATTAGGGTGAATGGTGAAACTACAGCCAGTCTGGACACTCATTTGATCAACTTGATTGAACATACAAGCCCCCCCAGCTGGATGGTGGGACCCATGGGCTGTGTGGGTTTGGGCACAACTGCTTGCAAATTGGTTTTACATGAAGGATGCTTGTACTCATAAACTATTGTTTATTGTTAAAAAAAATAAACAAGTAATAAAAAATGAAATAAAAGAAAGTAAAAAAAATTTAAAAAGGGAAAAAAGTTAAAAAAATAAAACCTGAAACTCTGAAACTGCTAGAATAATACTTAGACAGTACCCTCCAAGCTATAGGCTTAGGAAAGGACTCTTTTAATCAGACATCAGAAAGTCAGGTGATAAGGTCAACAGTCAACAAGGGGTGCATCATTTAGCTACAAAGCTTCTCAACAGAAAAAAAAAGAAAGTTAAGAGAAACCCAGTGAGTAGGAGAAAATCTTCACCAGCTACACACCTGACAGAAGATTAATATCAAGAATATACAAAGAACTAAAAAACCCCAAAGTTTCAAGAAAATAAATGACTCATTAAAAAAAATGGGTCTATAGATATGAACAGAGAGCTCTCACATGAAGAAAGAAAAATGGCTAAGAACACCTTAAAACTGTTCAACATCCTTAGTAATTATAGAAATGCAAATAAAAATCTTTATCAACTCATAAAGCAATACCAACATCGAAACTATTGTCTAGCAATGTCCAAGATAAAATCTTAGTTCCATCTTAGAGGAAGGCTTGGTAAGAAGAATGTTCTACAGAAAGATAAACAAAAGGATGCTCTAAAAGCAGTAAACAACACAATGTTTTCAGGGTGGTGCACCCTGCAGGGAAGGTTGGAAGCTAAGGAAGTAAAGAACTCAACAGATTCTGCAAATCCATGAAATTGACTACTTTCACTAATCCACACCATCCCAAAGCTTACATAAGCCTCAAGGACTGCTGGGAGACACTCAGGCCAGCCAAGGTGCTGGGCTGATCAGCAGAGATTCCTGGAAGAAGCAGAGACTAGCTGAGATGCTTGGAAGTGTCCAGGGCCTGAAAAGGGTAATCTGTAACCTGGTCTGATGGGATGGAAAATGTCCTGTTAATTATCTATGCTTTTCAAAATTTGGTGTCTCTCAAAGCCAATAGTTTGAGCAGAATGTTTAATATTTTAAATGATTATTATTATTTGGCTGAGCAATTGATAAAACACAGGATGAAAATGGACAAGTCCAAGGATGACAGATGGGAGAATTTCCCTTATGAAACAAGAACTTTAATTTCTATAAAATTTTGCAATTTTAGCTATAATTACAGTCTGCTACAAAATATTGTATACTGTTTTCTTAGAATACAATAAGGTGTATTTTTCTGCTAAATAATATCATTTAGAACTATCCATAAGTTGTTTCTTAAATATGGAAAAATATTTCTCATCCTCATATTTTTCTGAAATGATTAAACTGCATATTACTATGAACATGAATTTATTACCTGTAACTTTCTTGGCCTTCTAATTTTTTCCAGTTGAGAGGCTCTCATAAAGGGGTATAGTGTGGAAGAAGAATGATAAGTATTGTTCAAGATGCCTACATCTGAATTATAAAGGTTTCAGTTGCTAATTCTTATTGTAAAAATACATATTGCATGGTGTTCATGCTTGTAGTCAGAGGGCTTGGAAAATCCAGGCATGATGAGTTTTCTTTTGAGAATAGTTTATACTACATGCTGTACTCAATGATAGATGAGCTGTTCAGCAAGACCCGATCTCCAACTAAAGAACAATAAAAATAAACTCACAAAATAACACATTCCTAATATAAAAAAACTTCCTCACAGACACTAACTCTATTTCTCTGTTTCTCTCTATCTGGTATATAAAGTGTCTTGATATATTGGAAAACACTTATAATCCTAGTGTTCAGGAGCCCAAGGTAAGAAAATTGCTAGAACCATGACTTTAAAAAAAATCCAGTCTCATATAGGGATACACAATATAGAAAACAGTAATTAAACAATTTTACATACCATGTATGTATAAGTATGTATGGGGATTTATCTATATTGGTCCATCTGTTTATCTACTGAAGTACTACATAATGATGTTATTGATTGGTTTTGTTTTTCTGATCTTCTTTTATATTTTCAATGTGTCCTAGCAATTTTGAGATTCTCATCTCAAAATCTGACACTTGTCTCAGAATTCTACCTCATGGGATTCTCTGAAGACCAAGAACTTCAGCCTGTCCTCTTTGGAGTGTTCCTGTTCATGTACCTGGTCTCTCTGCTTGGGAACCTGCTCATCATCCTGGCTGTTAGCTCTAACTCCCACCTCAACACCCCCATATATTTCTTCCTCTCCAACTTGTCCTGGGCTTATATTGGTTTAATCTCCACCACAGTACCAAACTTGATGTGAGCATCCAAATTCGAAGCACAGTTATCTCCTATGAGGGCTGCCTCACCCAGATGTCTCTGTTTATCTTTTTCAGGTGTATGGATATCATGCTTCTGACTGTGATGGCCTATGACCGACTTGTGGCCATCTGCCATCCTTTGCATTACTTCATCATCATGAACCCTCGCTTCTGTGTCATTTTAGTTCTTGTGTCTTTTTTCTTCAGCTTTGTGGATAGTCTTTTGCATCTTTTGGTTGCATTACAGATGACCAACTTCAAGGATATCAGAATTTCTAACTTCTTCTGTGACCCTTCTCAGGTCCTTAATCTTTCCTGCTCTGACACCTTCACAAATAACATAGTTCAATATTTGGTTGGTGTCATGTATGGAATGTTTCCCATTATAGGGATTCTTTTATCTTACTATAAAATTGTTTCCTCCATTCTGAGCATGACATCCTCAGGTGAGAGATACAAAGCCTTCTCCACCTGCGAGTCTCACCTCTCAGTGGTTTGCTTATTTTTGGGAACAGAAGTTGGTGTGTATACCGGATCATCTCTTTCAGATTCCTCCAGAAACAGTGCTGTGTCCTCTTTGATGTACTCTGTTGTCCCCCCTCTGTTGAATCCCTTCCTCTACAGCCTGAGGAACAAGGACATTAAAAGTGCCCTGAGAACGATCTATGTTAGAATAACAATCTCAGCAATATGTCTTCCATTCTTTTTTTTTCTTTGATTTATTTTTTTATGTGTGTGAATGTGCTGTCTGCATGTGGGTTTGTGCACTCATGTTGTGCAATGCCATGGAATCAGAAAAGGTGTCGGATTCCCCTGGAACTCGAGATAAAGATGGTTCTCAGCCATCATGTGGGTGCTGGAGATTGAATCCAGGTCATCTGCAAGAGCAGTAGGCACTTTTAACCACTAGGCCATATCTCCAAACCCATGTCTTCCATTTTTAATGTATCATATGGAGCCAGGGAACTGAAAAATCAAACAAATGAACAAAAATCACTGAGATAATGAGAAATAAAGATCCTGAAGGAAGGGAATAGTAAGAAATAGATGTTTTCAAGAGGGAAATGGGGAAAATAGGGATATGCAACTGGGAAGGGATAAGGAGAGGACATTCAGGGAACCATGGTGGTAAAGGACAGAAAGAACTCAAGAGAAGGGAGGTAATAGGAGACAGGTATCAGTAGGAGAAAATTGGGACTGTGAAGGTACCAAAACAAAGAGTGCAGGAGGGAGGTAAGACAGGGAGGAGAGAGGAGAGATTAAAAAGCTCAGGTAGTGTAAAAAGCCAGAGGGAAACGTATTATCTCATCCCCCGCCCCTGAAAACTGCACATACAGTATCTGAACATGGAATGCATGCATATACCTGGAAGTTATATAACCAGGAACATAGGGCTAGACAGTAGAAAATTCCCTTTGAATTGCTTTGTGGGCCAAAGAGGAAAAGGAGAAGTGAAGGTAAGAGTACTTTGGCACAAATTCTAGGCAGGGAACCAAGAGAAGTCAGAACAGGGTGAATTTTAAACATTCAAATCAGAGTTTCTTGATGAGACCTTCCAAAATCATCAATCTATTGGCTTTCTCCTCCTCTTTTGACTGCATGGTGAATTCACGATTTGCTTTTCAGTCACTTTGAAAGCTGTTGGTGTCATAGTGTAACTTCCTTCCCATTGGCTTCTAGACAGGGAGAGAGAAGAAGTTTAACCATCATTTAATTTTTAGATAAGAACGATGTTGGGTTTTTCCTTTTAACTTCAGTTAGGCTTCACCAAGAGTGAAGAAAGTCTGTGATCTGGTCTCCATCTTAGTTGATGAAAGTATCAATATGGGGACAGCCACATAGCTTGTTTACCAATTTGGACAGTAACATTTTCAAAATGGTGTGATCCATGTGTCCTTGCCACCATCTTAATTTAACCATATGAAAATTTAAAATTGCAACACTCATTAACTTAATGTTTGTACTTATTAATATTTTGTAGGAATAAATTTATTTGATTTTAAATCTAGAGTTTGAATTTTAAAAACAGCTGTAATGTAGAGTTCCTTGGGGAATATTAGAATATGTTGGGCTGGAGAGATAGCCTAGCGGTTAAGAGCAACAACGCTCTTGCAGAGGACCCGGGTTCGATCCCCAGCACCCACATGGCGGCTAAGAACCATCTGTAACTCCAATTCCAGGAGAACTCCAGTTCCAGGGGAATCCGAGACCCTCTTCTGACCTCCGCGGAATTGCACTACACGGGTGCACAGACCTGCATGCAGACAATACATTCATATACATACAAAAATAAATAAATAAAAAATTAAAACAAAAAAGAATATGTTAATAACAACTGAAGAACTTGATTTGTCTTTCCAAACTGAACTCAATATTGAGAAAAAATTTTGCAATGATGTGAAAGAGAAAATGAATCTTGTGAAATCTTTCATTATATTTACTTATTGGCTCTCTCTCTCTCTGTGTGTCTGTCTCTTTTTCCTTCTCTCTCTCACTTTCTCTCTCTCTCTTTCTGTCTGTGCATGCATGTGTGTGTTTAGGAGCACACACTGGTATCTCAGAGGACATCCTGTGAAGTTTGCTTCTCTACTTCCATCATGTGGGTCCCAGGGATTGAATTAATGTCAACAAGTTCCAGGCAAGTGCCTTTACCCATTAAGTCATCTCACTGAACCAAATCTGAATCTTCATAAACATGAAGCCTTCCTTGGTTAATCTGGGCTAACTGCGTGGCCTTAAACATCCAAAAAGAAAGTATAACCAGAAAAAAAGTATCAGGCTGGTGTAACTTAGTCATTCTGACTGCTTAACAGCCATACTTAATGTCCATACCAATTTGGCTGAGAGACCCAAGGGACAACCTTGTTCCCTGCCCTCAGAGGTCAACCAAGTCCCAGGGGACCATACATGGGGGCATCTCTTGAAATGTCCTGCAAATGTGAGTCACCAGTCTTCCTGAGCAGGGAGGTCTTGGAGATCCACCAATGGGACTTCAGCCAGTGTCCATTCTACAAAGAGGAAAGTCTGCTCATGCTTCAAAAAGGGATGTCTGGTCTAGCAAGACCTGACCCTGTCCTCAAGTGGATGGAACGGGTAAATGAAAAACCAAAAGGAGCCAGGGGTTCCCTCTCTCCCCAAAACCAAGGGACCCCTGAGGGCCAGATCCCCAACTGACCTTGAGAAAACAAAAACCTTGGTTAATCTGTGCCAACCATGAGGCCTTAAACATCCAAAAGTACAATGAGAAATCAATAATCAGTAAGGCCTGAGAAACTGTACTTCAGATAAAAACATGAGATCTTAGTAAAAAGACAAAAAGAAGAAAAAAAAGCACTACTGTTTCGCCTGTCTTGAATTCTTACTGGCAAGTGCAGCTACCCTGCGGCTCCACTGATTTTGCCATCCTTAAAAGATATGAGACACAGCTTTTCAACCTTCCAATACAGACTAAAGACTCATGTCTCTCCAAGAATCCTCCAAACCTTCAGTGCCAGATGGGGACTGCTGAGACATCCAGCTTGTGGACTGAGCAACTACCGGAGTTTCAGCCTCTTCATGGTATAGACTGCCATTGTTGAACTACCCAGGCTGTATCACAGAAGCCAGTACAGGAAGCTCAAGACAGGACATGGTGCTTACTGGACCTCACTTGGTGACCATGGGAAGGAAAGATCCCAGGGTAGAGCACAAGAGCAGGACTGATGGTTCTCTGTGCTTGCTAAGGAGGAGCCCTCAAAAAATTTCTTAAGGAAAATATGACATCTTTCAGCCTGCTAGAGGCCATTACATCAAATTCAAATAGTTCTGTTGCTTTTTCTGTGTATCTTGCTAAGAGCAGGTCAATAGTTTAGAAATCCTTGTTTCTTGAGTGCCATTGAGGGGAGCTGAGGAGAATGTGGGGAACACGGAAGTCAGACATGGTGAGTTTGGGGCCATTGGTCCCCAGATGGGAACAGCCAGCCCCAGAGCCACTGGAGCAGCCTGGGCTGGGTCCTCCCCAGACTGAGCCAGTGTAGGAATGAGACTTTGTCTGGCTGGAGGTAAGGAACTGCAGACTTTGTCCAGGGGCTTCCATGAGTTATCTGATATCTCCATGGGCATTTAAGTTTCCTCTGTGAGTTATCTGTAGCTCCATGAGGTCAGGTCAGGATAATGCAGCATTTCCTGCTTCTCCTATTTCTGCAAAGTTCCAGACCCTAAAGGCTTTTCCTCTGATGTATTGAGCAAAATGTCACACCACTAGCTTACTGTATACACAAATGGGAGCTCTGCTACCTCTGGTAGAAGCCAAGATGCCTACTATAGTTACACTCAGGTTCTATTGTCCCCAGTGGAAGCCGCATTGGGCCTGACTATTCCAGAGTATCCCCAATAGATAAAATATTAACAGTTTGTGACAACTGAGCTTTTTATAAATATGTAGAAAATAGGGAGATGTACGCATTCTTTTGGCAGAAGCACTTAAATGGAGTTAGCAAACAGCCCATGTCTCGACCCCTGCTGTTATCCTCACAGACCTGTGAGGCTTGGGCTGTCTTTGATCTCTTAGGGAAAAAGCTTTGATCTGGAATATAGCCTGAGATTCCCTTGTCCCAATTGCCTGCCCCAGCCTCCAATTGTGTGTATGTGTCCCAGCCCATGCAAGTGTTTGTATAAAAGCCTTGAGTTACAGCATTAAAGTGGAGTCTTTCTCCTGACCTCTCTTTGAACCCATTTTCCGTTTCTCTTCACGTGACTTCTCACGTTTCCCTCCCCAACCTTGCCAGAGCTCAGCCTGGAATTATAAGCCTTGTAAAGCTGTGAGCCTGGTCCAAGGAGGAAGAATATCAAGTGGACTACAGCACACGCATAATGAGCATTTAAAGGACCACCGGATGGTGGTTTGGAGGACAGGCTGGCAGCAGGGCAGTGTTCTGTTTGGTCCTGGTGACCCACATGAGTTTTACCTGAGAATTGGGACATTTGTTTTCTCCATTTCTTCCTCCATTAATATCAAGAAATCCTTAGAGAGTAGAACCAATAACATGGACTAACATAATTAAAAATTGGGCCTCTAAAGCCATGTACTGGTCTGTCTCCAGCCCATCCCACTAGCCCTGCAGTGAGTATCTCCAATGTTTCTGGCCCCATGTTTCTCTCTCATATCACCATGGTTGTCCTCATAAGGAATCTCCCATTGACACCAAGTTCTTTTCAAGTCTTGAGCCCACTTCCTGAGACTTCACTAGTCAGCAGTGTGGGAAGACCTGTCCTTCTTCTGACCCAGAGGAGACACAGCATAACTCAGTGAGGGCATGTATCTGGGCTGAGCTATTGGAAGTACTATTTCCTTATGATGAGAAATTGAGAGTTTGATGTCCAGATTATGTAAACGAGATGATTTAAACTACATGATTTGTGAGAAATGTGAAGTTTGTGACTTGGGTTTTTCCACATACCCAGAAATCATATTCTAATAATCTTTCCACCATACTCATTCTGTTCATGAACATCTCCTCACAGTGGCAGCAAGTGTGTCCTAAATTGATTCCTCGGCAGACAGGATTGTGCTGGTGATGATAAGGAAGATGCAGCAGATGACAGTCTCCCCAAAGCCTGTTTTTGAGAGCTTCCTAAGTTCTAGGCAGTGAGCCACATGTCCTGTGTACTGTGTTTCATTTCATGTCTTCCATTTTCCTACAGTTATAAAGGGCAGCTTTTCTTTTGGACATCGGTGTAATGTGGCCTTAAATTTGTTAGTGGCTGAGAATGATACTCAGCTCTTGATCTTCCCATTCATGATTCTCAAGTGTTTGGGCTACAGGTATGTCCCACCATATTTGGCCCAATATTGTTATCTTACAGGAAATGAAAGAGTACATTATTATTATTACATAACATCTAGTAAACGGTTATTTAGAAAATCGTGCTTAAATATGCTCATATGATTATGATCACAGAGCCTATTTTTAAATGTATCCAGGCAAGTTGTTTTCTTGACAACCAAGCAAGCTTTTCATTTTCTCTCACCTAAGACACGCCCCCAAGCTTGCGTGTCTCTCTTTCTCGCTTTTTGTATCCCTGGAACACACTATATAAATGATGGCTAAGGTCAAAGACAGAGTAGACACACTGTTAGATTGGGGTTGACCAGGTTTCATAAGGGCAAATGAGAAATTTAAAAAACGTACCTCAACAAGGCAGAGTATTATTTATTTAAAACAATGAAGTGCAATTGTCTCTCTGGACAGACTCCACATTTGAGGCACAGTGGGTTTAATCTTTTGAGGGCTATAAAAGGGGGACAGGGAAGGGGGAGAAAGAGGGAGGAAGGACTGGATAGAAAAAGAGGAAGGATCATGGTAGAAGATATCTTATCAGGAGTTTTGTTTTCTGCATCTTGAGACTAATAACAAGAGCCAGTAGATGCTTTCCCAGACATTACAGTGTCTCTTCAGACATTACAGTTCCTGAGTTGGGGATTCTTAGCTTGGAGTTGGGGATAGGGGCTTGGGATTTTTCAATTTAGCCTGGATCTTTCCAGACATTTATTCTTCATATAGGCTCACAAATCTCTGTCTTATAGCAAGTCCTGAATATTGGTTTGACTTTCCTCAATCCTCCACCATGTTTGTTTTATCCCACATGTTTTCAAATGGAGACCATGTCATATCTCAGTTCCATTCCAACATAGGAAACTGGACATAATTAAAACATGTGTCTGGGATGTTCCTGTAGCTAAGACCTTCAGATTCATGCTTAAGATCTACTGTCTGGGAAACCATAAATGAGTTCAGTGCCTATTATACAGGTTTTATAATTCAATGTTAAATCCTGTCATGTCCACTTACTACATCTGTAGTGTAGAACAGTTTGCTATCATCTCTGAAACTCAGCATTGTCATCTGAGTAAACTGTGACTTTAGACCACTGTATTTTGTAGTGACAAAACAATATCATTATTTCATGTGGTTTTAGTGTGTATTGTGTATGAAATTAGGGGAAACTGAGCTGATGAAATAGCTTGGTCACTACAGTGCTTGCCTACCTTGTAAACATGAGGAAATGAATTTGAATACCAGAATCCACATTATGACATTAGAAAGCTATGCAAGGTGCCATGTGTTTGTCATCCAAACACTGGGAGGTGGTGAGGTGGGGACAGAAAGAGCCCTCTTTTTGCCAGCTAGCTCATTTAACTTTCTTATTGATTTCTGGGGCAATGTCATACTCTGTCTCAAGAAAAAAGAAGTTTGACAGTGCTGGGGAATGACAGCTAAGGCTGTCTGCTGGTCTCCACATGTATGCACACACAGGTGTACTTGCACATATATTAACTCTCAATATCAGCATGAACACAGTATACACATCAATAAAATAATAGTAAAAACTTTGATAGTAATAGCATTAGAAATCATAAATTTTACTCATACCATTCCTGTAAACTGTCATCTGACATGAAGTTTTTTTTGTTTCCCATATGAGGACATTTTATTTTTGTCTTTGTATATTTGCTCATCTTTGGAGATGAGTGACTGTGTCATTTTTACTACTGATTTCCCAGAGCCTGTACTTTGTCTCTTCCTATAGGATCCATTAAAAAATAAAATTCTATGTCAACATTGAATGAGCACTTCCTAAGTTAGTTTCAACATACTTGACGATTTCCGGTCTGAACTTTCTCCCTTTTTAGAAATGTCACACAGGACTAGAGAAAAGATAAAACAGCAATTGTGGCTCTGTGTGTGTGTGTGTGTGTGTGTGTGTGTGTGTGTGTATGTGTGTGTGTGTGTACGCTCATGTATGTATGCATAGGAGATGTATAATTCCATTTAAAAGTATTAATCATTCAAAGATCGCAGCATATTTTATGGGTGTAAAAATAGAACAAGATGAAGAGAATCATCAGATAACCTTAAGCCTTGGTGAGACCCAGATATTAGACCTTAACAATTGTATTCATTAATAAAGAGTAGCCCCTTAATGATGTGGTTATTTAAAAGAGAATCAGTGAGAAAATATGAATTAGTTGATAAACATTTCTTTACACACATTTTATGGAGGTTCATGCTAGTTTTTAGTATTTTTAAGGAAAAGAACCATACGTAATAGGGGACAGGAAAGCATCATAACTCTATGATAACTCATAAAGCTATGTCACATTATAGAACTTCTCATATTACAGAGTCCAATGTTATTTGAAAAGTGGATTCATTCATTCATTTGCTAGTTCATAAAAAGGAATACTTAATCAAATAGCAGTTACCAGTGCTTATGGATCCTGAAATATTCTTCAACTGTCACACATGCTATCTCCTGGGATTAATCTACCTTTACCATCAGTCAGTAAGAGCACAGAGAGGCACATACATCAAGCCAATTTTGCAGGACTAAAATATTCATTATGATCTCCTATACCAGCACATTATGTCCTCTATTGGTGCCTATTCTCCAGGAAAGATGAAAATTTTTGGTGTGTTATTTTAAAGTGATTGCTACTGGACCAATTTGATGGCACATCTCACTAATAAAAGGACATAGGCCAAAATTTCTGGATTTTTATTAGGAAAAAAAATATTAAAATGGAATAAGTATTAATTTGGGGAAGCTACAGGAATATTGGCCACCTACATGTTATGTTATGGAGCATTATTTCCTTTGTGTCATGGAGAGGAATATGGGATTTTGAGAATATTGTCATAATAATAAACTTCAAAAAAGATGACCTCCTTCAGGTAACATGGATTGGATAAAGCACCTGAAGTCAATATGTATATTAACAGAAAATTTGGGAGGTCACTTTATGATACAAATAAGTACCTTGCATGAGGAAAATGAAAAGAACCCATGGAGATGAAGGTAAAGAATGAACCCAAGAGAGGTTTATAGTAGGAAACAGATGTTACCAAGGGAGAAATGAGGAAAACTGGAATATTCAACAGGGGAGGAAAGATGGAAGAATATACCAGAAACCATGGAAGTAAATGGGAAGAAGCTTAGGGGGATAATAGTAGACAGGCATTATCAAGGACAAATGGAGGGGTACTTAATTTGAAGAGAAAGGAGGGAGATTAGACAGGGAGAGGGGAGAGATAAATAAAGCTTAGGTAGTTGTTAAAAGCCAGAGCATGCCAGTAAATCTCAGCACTCAGAGGCAGAGGCAGGTGGCTCTCTGTGAGTTCAAGGCCAGACTGGTCTACACAGTGAGTCCCAGGGTATCTAGGGCTACAGGGAGACCCTGTCTAAAAACCACCAGAAAAAGCCAGAGAGAAATATTGAAACTCACTTCCCCCCCTGAAAAATACAAATACAATATCTGAACACATAGTCCTTGTGTACACCTGAAGGCTATATAACCAGGAACACAGTGCTATACAGGAGCCTCCATTTGAATTGTTGGTCAGGGTAGTCCAATGCACTCCCCAAATAACACAAGCAATTGCCAAAGCCCTTGATTATATTCTAGAACTTGAAGGTAAGACCTTGTGCTGACAAGAGGAAATACTTCAGATGTAAGACTAGGAGCAATGGAACTGGAACTGACCTGAAAGCCTTCTCCCCAAATAATAGCTCTCATCATTATAGAGGATACTATGCTAGCTGCCAAGGGAGAAAAATCAATGATCCAATGCCAACTTTAAAGCCTAAGATTCACAACAATGACTTGCGCAGCAAGCTATCACTATTGGTGTAGTAGTGGCACTTTTATCTAATGGGTAATCAACAGCTATGTAATTGTAATTAAAGTCTTCTCAATGGAGAGAACTCACATGTGACACTGTAAACATAGCTAAATACACATGGCTGGACAGGTCATAGACCCTTAGAGAAAGCCTTATTTCTGTGATATCCAAATGTAATTACTTCTGTATGTTCAGTATGGATCCTTATATTTACAAACACCTATATCATTCACAACTCATCAAAAAAGCATCTTTATTCAACAGATGGTGACTACTACAGATTTCCACAACTGGTCAAACAGAGAATAAGTGCCTGAGAGGTGCCCAGCTCTAAGTGACACAGGTACAATGAAATCGCTACACCTAAAGTTCATGGAATATAGTAGAAAATACTGTAGAGAAAATACTAATATATCCCTCAACTCTCACCCATGAAGTTTCCTCATGCAACAGAGTGCACTGCAAAAAGAAGGCCAAAAATAGCCAAAGCGTAGAAAATAAGAGACTGCAGTGTACATATCCCTGTACCTCATCCAACGAAGACTCAAGACCATAACAGAAGAGGGGGCAGAAATATTGCAATACTCAAGGGTGGTGCATGAAAATAAGGAAACAGAGTCTTCTAGGCCCTTCAGAGCATGTTCATATGAACTTACAGCAGTGCTGGCAGCTATAGAAACTCAGACAAAATTCCAGCACAGACCTGGAGAAATGGGCAGCAGGCCTCAAACTTAGCTGAGGAGCTGCTGAGAGCTGATAACTGCTGAGTGAGGGAGAATTGATCTTCTTTAAGGGAGTGACTCTAGATAGGCTGACTAAACCCCAGTGCAATGAGGGACATCTGGGTACACAAACTTGACTTCATAGGCCTTAACATAGATGACACAATCAATGAAATCTGAGGGGGGGGAGCTATGTGGAGTGTGGGTTGGAGAAGAATCTAAATATGATTAAGATGTACTGTATGAAATGTACAAAAATTCAATAAAATATACATTGAGAAAAATGAAAAATGCCACAATCCTATTAGATCATATATTAGTTGAGAAATTTATAAAACAGTGTGCTTTTCACTAAATTTTTAAGAAAAACTTTTTATTAACCATATGCAATTTATGTTAATAACATTGATGGATTTATAAAGCAATACGGACATGGAACTGTTGTGTTGCCATTTCTTCCAAGATAAAACTTTCCTTCCATCTTAAAGGGAAACTGGTTAAACAACAATATGTTCTAAAGGGAGGTAAAAAAAAAATGGGATGTTTTGAGGGGAGGTGAAATATTCCATCCTACTAGGAAGCTTCTTAAGCTCAGAAAGTAAATGACTCAGTAGCTTCAGGAAGTCCATGAACTTGACCAGGTTTACTTGGACTCTCCATCCCCAACAGTATGTAAGCTCTACAGACTGGGGTGAGACGCTTTCAGACTGTTACTCATGCTGGGGTGGGCTTTTGGAGATTCAACTGAGTATTTCCTGTTCTTCTAAGTACTCTTTCACCCACATTTCTGAAAAGAACCCAGATAAAATTCATTGGTTCACCAAGCTTGACTTCTGTAGTACCCTTACTTTGATTTATTGTTGGTTCCCATATAGGGTGAGTATGCATTTATCCATGTATCCCCAGGAATAGTGTCACACAACAGAAACATTGGCAAGAAAATACACCCACCAGATTCATGATACTTGTTCACTTTGGAGTATAACTTGGCAGGACAAAATCATGGAGTGATAACAAGAACAGTCATTTCATGTGTGTTTTTTTTTATCTTTTAAAAATAATCTATGAACATACCACTCTGAATGTGTCTGACATTTTCAGATTTCTATAAAATATACTTGATATGTAAATATATAAATTGGGTATTCTTAACATTGGTAATAGTAAACATTTGTGGAAGTTTTTCTAAATGCCAAGAAGTATTCTAAGACAGTGGTTATCAACTATGGTGTATGAATGAAATACAAAAACTTCAAAAGTGTATGAAAAGGGTTACAGCAAAACCACCAACCAAGACAACTCCATTGTGGGCAGCAGTTTACTGGGGACTGGACTGTGGACAGGCTCTCCACAGGATGAGAGAGCAGCATCCAGCAACAGAAGTCAAGCAGTCTTTATAGGCTGTTAGAAACTTGGGTAATTTTCCATGACATAGGCTGGATGTCTTAGGCCATGATTTCTTAGTTTCCCAACAGTCAGAGGGATTTGCCCAAGCTAAATTCAGATACGCATTTTAGAATATTGGGAGCTGCACTGCCATTTTGGAATCTGCTGGGTACCTAACATTCTAGTCCTTTGTTGATTATAAGGGGAAATGGTGGACTTTCTTTAGATACTTCCTGCTGGACAGGGATGTTGGGAAAGAGGGCTGATCTCAAAAGTCTGTAACTTCAGTCTGAATTGGGGTCATCCAGTGCTAGGAGACCTGAGGGAATTCTGGTTCACAAACTACCAGGTTGTCTCACTGATTTTACCCTGAAAAAAAATTTTTTTTGAGACAGGGTTTCCCTTTGGTCCCAGCTGGCCTGGAGCTCACTATGTCGACCAGTCTAGCCTTGAACTCACAGTGATCTGCCTGTGTCTGCCTCCCAGGTGCTGGGATTAAAGGCATGCGCCAACATGTCCTGCCTATGTTGGATCTTAGCCACCATAAGGGTGCTGGGATTCAAACCCAGGTCCTCTGCAAGAGGAGTCAGTGCTCTTAACCGCTAAGCCATCTCTCCAGCCCTGCCCCAAAATTTTTTAAAAGGTGTGGAATAGTCATCACTATTAGGAGGATGGATATCTGTGGGCCAAAGAGAGGAAGGAGAAGTAAAGGCAACAGTAGTTAGGCCTAAATTCTAGGCATGGAACCAGGAGAAGTCTGAACAGGGTGAATTTTAAGGGTTTCTGAAAGCATCCATATATTAGGTTTCTCCTCATTTTCTTTTGGCTGACATGATTGGACTCAGAAATTGCTCTCCAGGCACTTTCATAGATGTACGATAGCTGTAGAGGAACCCAATATTTAAAAATTGACACAGGTAAATATATTGATAGGTGAGATTGAAACACCTAGTTAAGAAATTTCATGTTTTTTCAAAAAATTTTTATATTCTGATCATCTATGTAAGATTTATTTCTATTTTCCTTACCATGAATCTGCCCATAGCTGTTTATAAGATTTCCTTTATATTTGTCCTTTTTCTTTTAACCAAATTAAATCAGCTGATGGCAGTTTTTTCTTTAATATTTTTATTTAGTTTTGTGCATTTCATATAATAGTTATCAATCAAATTTAGATTCCCCCCATCCATGCTCTCCCATAACCCCCTACCAGATGTCAAGGATTCTGTAATATATATTATTCCTATCTGGTCAAGCATTTGTAACCAATTGTCCTTTGGTGCAAATTCATCCTCTGGAGACTAGTCAGCCTATCTAGAGATCTTAATGAGCTACACTTCCTCACCCAGCAATAATCAGTTGCCAACAGTTCCCAAGATAGGGCTGGGTCTTGCTGCCAATTTCCTTTGGTCCCCACTGGGCCCTTTTCTGTTTGAGTTGGCATGGGCTTTGTGTACTCTGCCACCATTGCCACAGACTCACATGAGCAATCTTGCATTGGCCCAAAAGCCTGTCTCCCTATGTTCATGAAATAACCCTGGCACTTAAAACCTTAGCACCTCATTCTTCCATAATGGTCCCTGAGCCATGGGCGGGTGAGTTTTAATATAGGAGTTCTATCCAGGGACATACACTTTTCAATCTTTAGTCTAAAATATAGCCAGCTGTGGCCTTCTGTGTGCACTGTGCTCTGTTGTATAAGGAAGCTTCACTGATGAGAGCTGAGGGATTCACTATTATTCCCTCCACTCCTGTTCTGCTATGTGAACCTGAGTTGTAGAGGTTTCACTGTAGATGTCCCCCAGAGCTGGGCATCTCTCTGACATATATTGTCTGCATGTGACCAGTTATAGAACTCTGTAACAGCCTCAATCTGTTGCAAAAAGAAGTTTCGTTGATGTGGTCGATTGAGTGGTATATGCCATGCTTGTCTGTAAATATTAGAATCCATATTTAGTATAGTAAGAAATTTCAGGTGTCTTGAGATATGACAGAGATAGAGTTTTCTCTAGGATCTATGAGCTCTCCAGCCATGTGTGTTTGGCTATAATTTTAGTGCCACCCATGAGTTTTCTCCCACTGAGAGGTCTTTATGTTCAATTAGATAGCTGTTAACAGTGCCAGTACTGCACCAATAGAGATAGTTTTCTGTGCCAGCCTTTGTGGCTATTGTAATAGGGTAATTTTGCCAGAGAAGACCACTCAGATGCAAAATATGGCCAAATAGAAAGTCTTTAGTCAGCTGACAACTACACACAAAACCCCCTGACACAGGGTGTGTGTAGAGCCAAGTCACAGTCAGGAGATGTTTATATATAGGAAAAACCATATCCAGGGGTGAAAAGTTTAAGTTCCCAAGCTTACGGATGGTAAGCCCCTCTAACAATTCTTATTCTCTAAAAGCAAGCCAAGCATAAAGGATGAGTCTTTTGGGTATACTCTGGAGTGGTATGGCTGGGTCAGGTAGTAGGCTCTTATTTGTACAGGTGTCTGGAGATGGGGGAGGTGGCCAGCAGGCATAGGGATGTGGTGGAGGTGGCTCACAGGCAGTGAGGGCACAGCAGCAATAGAGTACATAGGGAACACCTGGGACCCCCCATTTGCTGAGTTATGCTGTCTCCTCTGGGTCACTTCAAGGAAGGATAGATCTTCCCACGCTGCTGCCCAGTGAAGTCTCAGGAAGTGGGCTCAAGATGGAAGAAAACTTGGTGTCGGTGTGAGATTCCTTATGAGGACAACCATGGTGATATGAGAGAGAAACATGGGGCCAGAAACACTGGAGATACTCACTGCAGAGCTAGTGCGATGGGATGAAGACAGACCAGTACATGGCTTTAGAGGCCAAATTTTTCAAAAATTCTTATTTTTTACATTTTTTATTTATTATTTTTTATGTGTATGACTGTACTGTCTGCATGTAGATTGGTGCACTCGTGTGTGTAATGCCGCGGAGGTCAGAAGATGGTGTCAGATTCCCCTGGAACTGGAGTTAAAAACGGTTCTTAGCCACCATGTGGGTGCTGGGAATTGAACCTGGGTCCTCTGCAAGAGCAGTTGGCGCTCTTAACCGCCCCTCCAAAACTCTTAATTATAAAAGTTAGTCCATGTTATTGGTCCAGCTCTCTAAGGATTTCTTGATATTAATGGAGGAAGAAATGGAGAAAACAAATGTCCCAATTCTCAGGTAAAACTCATGTGAACTGTTCATTTGTTTTTATTTTTAAAGTTCAATCTGCTTTCTCTTTTGATGTTTACTAGGGGGAAATGTGAATGAAACAGTCACAGCATTATGAAAGCACTGAAGACATACAACTCCTTAACCTTAATTTTTTCAAGCACAAATATTATGTTTTTAATTGTGTATACATTCAATTTATAATTCAACAGTGTCATACATGTTATAATACCTTCTGATTATTCTCACTTACTCCCAGTTTTATCCTACTCCCAATCTGTGTTACACCTCCTCCCTACAATTATCATTCCCATAGTCATTTCATAAATATTCATGAATTCCACTATCTACCCACAGCAATCACAATCACACTAGAAAAATTCCAAGGAATTCAAACCATGTAATTATAAAAACTAATATAAGAAAAGGCAGAATTTGTAAGTCTAAAGGATAGTTTCATTGGTTTTTCAATATTATACATCCTCTGATTTTAGAATTCTTGGGATACAAGAAAATATTTTAGAATAAAATAAAATAAAAAAATTTCAGAAATTGAAGGAAAATATGGAACCACAAAAATATCTACCAATGTCCCTGAAGAAACTGGACATAGAGAAGAACATGACTGAAGTCTTAAGAAGAGTCACAGAACAAATTAAAAAATTTCTACATCATGAAAGTAGGGTAACTATAAAATAATCAAATTGGGAAGTAGAGATTTCAAAAAGATATCAAAACTTTAGAGACAATGAAGGTGGTTGTTTATTACAGAGTAATTTGACAGATAATAGGGGCCCACGAACCAAAAATAAACCATCAATTAGGGGGTGTAAAACACAAACATCCAAAACTAAAAAGAAACAACTGTTCAGATAACAAAGTACATAACTGTATTGTGAAATACCAAGTTGATTTGTGAAGAATCATCTTTGAAACAGTGGGGATAAAACAGTACCCTACTAAGTTGTCATCTCACTTCCCCATGACAAACATGGTATACACACACACACACACACACACACACACACACACATTAACATATTTAAGGCCATATTACACTTATGTTTGTAAAATTTAAAACAGTCAAAATAATAACATATAAAACCATTCACAAAGTAACACAGAAAACAATGGTTCCTAAAAGAACTTGGAAAGAGATGATATCAAAATATTCTTTTCTTTTTTTTTATTGATGTTTTGTGTATTTCATACATCATTTTCCAATTCAGTTCAGGCATATATCCCCTTCCCTTCCCCCCACCCCACCCCTACCCATCCCAGATCATGCATTCTGCCATAACTTTTCTGCGTCTTTCTCTGTTTTTTTTTTTGTTTGTTTTTCCCTTTTTTTTTAAACAGTAGGTGATAGTCTGTGAGTACAAGCATCCTTCATGTAAAATCAATTTCCGAGCAGTTGTGCCCAAACCCACACAGCTCATGGGTCCCACCATCCAGCAGGGGGGGGGGGCTTGTATGTTCAATCAAGTTGATCAAATGAGTGATATGAAAACTTTTTATCAAAAAACCTGGCAATCCAAAGCTTAAAACTAACTACGGGAAAGGATTTGTATGTTCCAATAGGCCAGAGTATCACCAACTAAATGGCCGAAAAAGAAAATGCAGCTTTGCAAGGAGTAGGAAGTACCAGAAAGTCCCAGCAGAAGGATTGACCTCTGGGCATTGAGGGGAAGAAATGCCTCAGATTGCGGCAGACACCAGGCCCCTCTCTGGATCCTACTGGTACAACAATTTTTAATGAATCCAAAATATTCTTTTCTTTTAGTCTACCCATGGCCTTGTAACTAGAAAATGAAAAGCAGAGATACCCAGGGTATGATGGGGCAGGAACAAAAGCAAGCATAGAACAACTGAGCATCAGAGAAAGAATAACAGGCTTGGAATCACAATGCAGAAAAGGCAGGAATTAAGACAAGTGGGGCCACATCTTAAGTCTCCCACCTAAGTAGGTTTTCCTCTTTTTTATTTATTTTTTTAATTTTTTAAATTTTATTTTATTTTCATATGTGTATGAACATACTGTCTGCATTTAGGTCTGTGCACCAGCGTCGTGCAATGCCGCGGAGGTCAGAAGAGGGTGTCGGATTCCTCTGGAACTGGAGCTAAAGACAGTTTTCAGCTGTCATGTGGGTGCTGGGGATCAAACCCGGTCCTCTGCAAGAGCAGTCGGCACTCTTAACTACTAGGCCATCTCTCCAGCTCAAGGTTATCCCTTTTTTTTGTTAATTTTTAAAAATTTATCTTTATATGTATATGTGCTATGCTTTATGTGCACCCATGCTATGCAGTGTCCATGGAGGACAAAAGTTGGCATCAGATCACCTGGAACTGGAGTTGTGTGGACAGTTGTTAGCTACCATGTGGGTGCTGAGAATCAAACTCAGGTCCTCAGCAAGAGCACCTAGTGCTATTAACCACTGAGTCATCTTTCCAGTCCTGGCTATTCCTTTATTAACTGACAAATATTTTATTCAAACCAATGTAAGAATTTGAAATAGTCATTTATAGAAATAAGCAAGTATACCATCTAAAAGTTGCCAAAACCCCAAATAATTCCCTTAAATGGAGGTAAATATGTCATGCAAACAATGTCAAGTTCCTAGTTACCTGTAATAACCAGAAAATATGGAAAACAGTGTAAAAATTTAAATAGTCATTTTTAGAAAACAACAAATATACCATACAAGAAGTTAAAACTTAACCCCACTTAGAAACAGGTCAAACCAATGTTAAAATTTAAACCCCCATTTTGGAGGTCTGATATTATCTCCTTAGTCTGAACATGAAAATGTGTTTACCTTATTCCAAGGCAATAGAGACTGTGTTGGAATCTCTTGTTTGTCTGTGATCCCATTGTGATTCCAAGATGAAAGCCAAAACAAAAAACAAGTTTCAAAAGGATTAAACATGTGATTAAATACCTGCAGTCCAGGGAATTCCCAAATAATCACCATCCCCTAGAGTTCAATAGTACCATTAATTTCATGGGTGTTGCTATTTTGATTTTTGCCATGTAGTTGAATTAAGATGGTGGCAAGGGCATATAGATCACACCATTTTGAAAATGTTACTGTCCAAGATGGTAAACAAGCCACATGGCTGTCGCCATATTGATACTTTCATCAACCAAGATGGAGACCAGATCACAGACTTTCTTCCCTCTTGGTGAAGCCTAACTGAAACCAAAAGGAAAAACACAGCATTGTTCTTATCTAAAAATTAAATGTTACACTGTGATGTTGTGTATTTCAGAAAAATGTAGAGACCAACCCAATACAAACTATAAATAAAACAACTAGCATTTTATATTCCCAGTTAGTTCAAATGTCAGTATCTAGCTCCTTCTTTTTTTTTTTTTTTTGCACAAGAATCCTTCATATAAAACCAATTTGCAAGCAGTTGTGCCCCAGCCCACACAGCCCAAGGCTCCCACCATCCAGCTGGAGGGGCTTGAATGTTCAATCAAGTTGATCAAATAAGTGTCCAGACTATATTGTTGTAGTTTTACCATTCACCCCTATCGCAGCCCCTACAATATACCACTCCCCCTCTTCCACAGATTGTTCCTTACGCTTAGAGATGGGGCACAGGTGGACAAGAAGCACAACAGTCTACTTTATCTGTAGATGTCGTTTTGGACTCTAATCAGTTCTGGCTGTTTCCTTTCATGAGTTTACTGATTGCCCAAGGACAGGCTTTCAATCCTGCTAATGAAGCATAAGTGATTAGATATATATGTATTTAAACATTGCTAGTTACTATGGTAGGTTACTTTGGTATAGACACAGATGTTTGGATGGTGTGTTAATCCCTGAATTACTTTTTTTTCCCTGAGAGTGATGACAAGGCCTTACTGTGGCATATAAATCTCCTAATCACTAGAAGGTATAAGCCTGTGGTGACATCCACAAGTTATTCCTCCAAGGAGAGAGCTAATAATCAAATAAAGTTGGGATATACAGACATATGGCTGCCACTGCTGCACA